>PVLA01005525.1:0-144926 GCA_004027455.1 Hydrochoerus hydrochaeris
TAAATTACTATGTTAGATTTAGGTATTTGGGTTTTCCTTTTGTTACTCCCAGGAACAATATCAGTAGACTTATGAAATGCCTTGATACTATCTCATCCATCAATTATTCCAATCATAGACTTGATACTATGAGGACAACAGTCAGGTATGAACAAACACTCAATGGATTTAGAGATTTAGCTATGAAAACACATTATGGTACCAATCTTGTGAGTCTAGAATGCCATCATGTAGATTACAGCATGTATTTCTCTCAAAGTTAAAGAAGCAAAGAGATGCAGAGCAAGAATATCACCTGTCATTTTTATATTTTATGCTCCATTAACAGTATCTGTGGGTCACAGTCCATGACTCTACACTTTGTTGGTTTGGAGGTTTTAGTACCTAAGTGAAGAATGCTTCTAACATAATCCTCAATTATGTACTCAAGTATAAAATTCATTTTACTGAATCAAGTAAGATCCCTGAACGTCTCACATTAATTCAGTCCAAATATATTGAGGACATTTCACATGCAAATTTTCAGACTATCTCTCACTTTAATATTTAGTTCATGAAATATTTTTCAAATATATTTATTTAAAATGAAATAAATTTTGAAACTATTAACATTACCCAACTAAAACTTCAGAAATAATACCTTAATAATTTTCCTTTTATTTTTGGTATCAAGAATTGAACTGAGTACTTCACACTTGTCAGGCAGGCATTGTGCCACTGAGTTGTATCCTTGGCTCCTTTTCCTTTTTTAAAAAAATTTAAAACTCTACTCAAAAATGAAATTAAAAAATCACTATTTTACTAGATAATATCAAAGCATATTTCACCTGTATGACTTTCTGAACAAAAGTATATATACAACATACATATATATTATATACATATATAAGAACATGTATATATATAAACATGTATATACGTATATTATACATATTATTACAGTGATTTAATCCAAAATCTTGTGCATGCTGGTCAAGTATTCTACCACTGAAATACATCCCATAGTCCTTGAATTAATTTTTATTGGTTTGAGGTCAATGTTTTTATTTTTTACTCACTGAACTGCCAAGTTCAAATATGCATTTTTAAATTTCAGTCATAATTAAGTGTTTTGTGAACATAAATTTATATTTTAAAAAATGGCTCCTGTAAATGTTTATATTGTTTTCACTGCTAAAGCAGCTCAGGTTACTCTGTGACTGAATCAAACACATTTTGTATGAACTTGGAAAGGTTTAGAAGAACTAGCTTTTCTAATTTTTAAAATAATTTTGTTATTGGCTTTTGGGTCACAAAGAGATCCTGTCTAGGTTCTTTGTAGACTGAGCAAAGAATCGGACAAGGCACAGGACAGGCAGGAAGAATTTACATGGAGGAAGGTGCAGAGTGAGTGTGGGAGGGGAACAGACTCGGCACCCATGAGTGCTGACACTTTTTTGTATATGGAATTCTTAAATCGCTTTTCTCTCATGCACACGAGGCATTTTATATGGTTGTCCTATCGGAAAACTCACTTGATCTCATATCAGATTTAAACTGTAGCATCAAAAGCTTGGTTGATTTCATGCCAGATATAATTGAAGAATTGAAGATGGCTATTTCTGATTGATTCAATGGACAGGGTTTGGGGAAGCGCATAATCATCTGAATCCTATGTTTTGCACATGTGCCCTGTGTCTCCATGACTGTTTGTCTGTTTGTTTTGCTTTTGCTTGTTTTTGTTTTATTCTCAGTCCTAATCTTCTACTTCGGTTTGATTATGTCAAAAACAACCAGTTTACCTCTCAAATTAATAAACTGGCCATTTTCTAGTAAGGTAATTATCCCTGAATGGTCAAGGTCTTACTTAAGGTATTATTTTTCTTTAGTTGTATTTTCCTTTCACATCTCAGTTAGGGAATACAAGTGATAAAGTTTGTGTAAATTAACAAGTTACTGTTACTGTTGCATCTCTCTCGCCACTTAGAGGGGAACCTAGTCACAATTAAGAAACTAAAACTGTAATGAAGTCTTCTGAAATGTCTACCCTTTAGGCCTCTTGCCATTCAAAAATTTCTTTCTGGGCTTTCTGCCCTGATTTCTTCTGGTTTCTAGTTCTTCCTTTCATGCAAGCATCTGAAGAGGGAATACTAAAAACAATTACTGTAGACCACAGGAATCATGTCCGAGGTAGTTCAGATCCGAGAGCTCCATTCTTGCGTCTGCAGGGCATGCAGAGGAGAATGGCAGTGGTGCTTCCCAGGGCTTTGGGCCGTGAAGGAGTCTGGATAGGATCCAGCGACCCTCTCCAGAGTGTCCGCACACTCATGTCATCAGTGGGGATTACATAGGAAAGAACAGAAATTCTCTACTTTGCTGACTCCACTGCAGGAAAAGCCCTAAACCTTCTTGTCCCATCTTCTTGTGGATTTTAATTGATGGGGCTGGTACAGAGAACAAGGCCATTGAGCACAAATTACATGTGTTGGCATTTAAACAAGAATGGCGATTTTAATTTCATCTTCATTCCAAATTAGAAAGGCCAAAAAATCAGGGGGAAAAAAAACCCTGTTGTTTTGTCACAGAGTTTTTCCTTTTTAATTTGGTTTATAGAAATAAAGAAAAAATAATTAAAACAAAATTTGCCTGTGTCCTCTTAAAATGGTTGGTTAATAAGCTTTGGCTCAGAATTGCAATGTGAAATTTCCCTAGACTATATTTATGGTAAAGGCTGAATTTTATAGTGGCATTTTATGTGCCTGGTCTACGTTTTTAAGCCCCATCCTGTTGTTTAGGACCAGGAATGGGCACAATTTAATTCTGTTTATTACAGAAATCAAGTGCTTTTGGAAGGAGATTGTGAGCAGCTGTTTAATATTGTCTTTCTGTTAATATAGAGGTTTATTTCTCCTTTCCTCTGAGGAAAAAACAGTTCATGAAATTTCTAGAAGCTCTCACTTCTGCAGAGCTTCAGGTCTGCTGCCAGGATTTAGTAGCAAAAAAAATTTGCTGTTAATCAGTGGGGCTGACTGTCTCTGGCAGGTGTCAATTTAAGACCTACACTCCAGGAGGAGTTGTAGGGATTCTGCAAAGAGTGCACAAGTAATCAAAGTAGAAAAAGAAAATACCATTTTTTGTCATATAATTTCCAAGCTACATTTTAAATCTTATGTCATTAGATTCACTATGAAAGATGTTTTTGGAATAAGGATACACAAGGATTATTCCTGCCTTCCTCAGAAGACTATATTTAATAGCTAAAGTGATTACATTGTTCTGTGAAAAACAGCGTAGTTAAAATAACCAAGCACATTTTAAGAGGGGATGATGGTTTTAATAATTGTATTTATACTAGTAAATAAACAAAATTCACAGTCTCTTGAAATAAACCCTTGAATATGGAATTTGATGTCTCCAACAATGATATATAAGAAGCTATTAGATTTGATGGAAAATCAAAATGGCATTTAGTTTCTAAGTTTCTTCCTTACCTTTGGTATGACATGAGTAAAATCATAGCCAAAGACTGGACATTGTTATACTCTCCTAGGGGCCCATTATGGTATGTGACCATCCTCTCAAATCTTCAAATCCCTTTTATTAGTGCAGCCAACTACATCTCAGAATTTCAGCAATCATATGAGTCAAAGAGTAACAATACCTACATAATCTCCTTATTTTTAAATGAAATTTGTAGTTCTAAAGTATACCAAACTGTCATGACAGCTGCAATAACATTGAAGAATTACTAATTTGAGTAATACTTGTATACTGTATCTAAATTTTTAACCAAATACCCATTTTTTGTCTCTTTCCTCCTACTCCTTTCTTTTCTTTCTACTTTAATGGGTAAATAGCATGAGGACACATGAAAAGACATAGGCAGCTTAGAGGAAAATAATTTCATTTGTGTGCTGCTGGAGGTTGAATCCAGAATCTCTCACATGCTCAGGGGACACCATAAGACTGAAATATGGTCCAAGTCTTTATTTTGAGACACTGTCTTTTTAAATTGCTAATAGATCTCAAATATTCCAATCATTTTTCCTCATCCTCTAGAGTACCTGGGATTACAGGTGTATAGCCCAAATCACACTTTGAATAAAAAATGATAAACCTTGCCTTTAAGTTCCAGGTACTTTGTTCACATTTGTTTTCTCTAGGGCAAAAATATTTTAGCAATATCATTTGTGGGAGACAACTGGAGTAACTCCTCTTTAATGCAGAACAATTGCTGCAACTTTGATTATATGAAAACAGATTTCCTTATCTTAATATGTACATGGTTGGCTATGGTATTTCCTTTTCTCTTCAATTGGCTCTAAGCATTGTAAATAAGGCTAACCAAGGTACTGGTATGTAATCTCTAAAGCCATCAGACAGTCTCCTGTTTCCTTGCATGGTGCTCTCTGTAAAAGATATGAGCACAGTGGGATGTGGGAGCCATTAGCTCCAGGAATGTCAACTGGCTATGACTCCCCAGGGCACAAAAGTTTATATATCAGAAACCAAAGCAACAGCCTCCTAAAAGAATTCAGTTGCTACCTTAATTGAATTATGCAAATTGATCCTTCTGCATATCATCATCTCTGCATTTTTCAGAGATGCTTTCCTCCCTACCTGGCCAGCCTGCTCAAGTTACTCACGTAATTCCCACTATCCTCACTGTCACTCATCCCTGAGCCATCCCTCTTCTTCACAAGACAATAAATTCTTGGAGAGGCCTAGGATCAGGGCCTTTGTCCATATTCCCTCAGAAGGATTGGACTTAGGACCCCTTGGCTGCCCTTCACTTGGAACATGCTTTGGTGTCTTTACTATCACCATGGGTTGCATTGGAGGTGGTAGATTGGAATTAACTTGCTAGGATTCTAATAATGTCTTAATGGGATTACAAATATAACTTTTTGAATGGTTAGGAAAACTAGAAAAGGGGTTACAATACTTGAATAACTACTCAATATTTGGGATTACAATAATCATTTATGGGCACACTTGTGCAATTATTTATTTAATAATAAAAGAGTAAACTAAAGGTAAATGAAACAATAGAACTTGATCCAGATGATAGTGATAACTGCTTTGGTGGACATGATTGTGCATGTCTGCTACTCCAGTGCTTTGACAGTTGAGGCAAGATGATCGCTGCCAAGTTCAAGAACAGTCTGGAATACATACTGAGAATGTCTCCAAAAATCTAAGCAGAATCAAAGAATAAACAACCCAAAACCAAAATTAATGTTTGTCTTTTTCTTTCCTCTAGGGAATGATAAGATAGTGTAGTTCATATAGAGATTGGGAGTACTTTTTAAGTTTTCAATGTTGTGTAATACCAACAGGTTTTTTAAAAATAATGTAGTTAATACTAACAATTATGGTTTGTGTCTGGATGTTTCCTCCA
This sequence comes from Hydrochoerus hydrochaeris, assembly GCA_004027455.1. Classification (NCBI taxonomy): domain Eukaryota; kingdom Metazoa; phylum Chordata; class Mammalia; order Rodentia; family Hydrochaeridae; genus Hydrochoerus; species Hydrochoerus hydrochaeris. The sequence goes on from PVLA01005525.1 coordinate 5,381, forward strand.
AGTTTCATGCACTCATGGGAGCAGGCTTCTAGAATTTATAATTCATTCATGGTCTAATGCTGGGATTATGAGCATGTGTTACACTTACCCTAAGGTAGTAGCCTAATACAAGGGACAGAAAGATTCTTGTCTCTGTGCTCTTCCCTTTTTTTGCTCCTGTTGCTTTTGCTGTCTTCCACATCATGAACTGTTGTCCTCTGCCATGTGCCACTCTGCCTTGGAACAGCTGATTATGGACTAAAAGAAACCTCCACAAACTGTGAGCCAAATAAACCTTTCCCTCTTACATTTTGGGCATTGGATATTTTGTCTCGGCAACAAGAGAAAAGTAATCAACACACCAACATATGGTTATGCTACTGGGAGAGAAAGAAATTACATTTATATTTATACCTGGATGAATATAAAAATCCAATCTGCTGTCTTTTTAAATACAGAGCAATTTATGTTTCCAGGAGTTTTATGATCCTTGATCAAGCAGATCTTCATCAGACTATAGAAAAACTAGTATTCCACATATATACCCTCTGATATTTTACATGTGGAATTATGGTTCCTGTATTATTAATATGAAGAAACTAGTGGCTTTCTTTGCCTAGCTGCTTTTGTAATTTTGTTTAGGAGAAAGCCAACATCTGAAGTATTTACTTTTTACTCCCTTGATCTGACCTATGGGAATTCATTTTAAGACAGATTGAACTTTATACATGAATATGATCCAAACTTAGTCCTGTCCTATATTTTTTAAAAAGTGGGTAATTTTTATAAATTACTTTTACATGTTTCTGGCTCTCTTCTATGGCTAAATCAAGAGGCAAAATACATGGAAACAGTACCAGATGGTGATCCTATTTTAATAAGATTTTTGGTCTAATTATATGTACTTTAAAGTTTCAAATAATGTTTTGGTCAAAAGCCAAGCTTTTGGGAAGCTTAGTTGAACTGAACTTCTGAACTTCCAAGTTTGCTTATCTGTGATTCAAAGAATATTCTAAAGAAAATGATTCACTTGGCCTGAGCAACGATTAAGTTTTATATCTTACAATCTAACTGTTAGGTCTGATTTGTATCTACATTTTCCACTCGACTTTCTAGTAAAAAAAACGCAACCACTGAATGCAGAAAATAACAGGTATTTTTTAAGGTAGTGAATATATATTTTGAGCTATATACTGCTGTTTTTAATATGAGATAAAGCAAATGTTTTTAATATGAGATAAAACTGCATGTTGATAATCTATATGAAGTTAAGCTTATAAGCAGATGATGTCAGTGCTGACTATAAAAGATAACATTTTTTCTTAATAATAAAATTATATGTTTTATAATACCGTCCTTATTTGCTTTAGTACACATATGACCTTAACAATTCTCTGTGAAACTTCTTATTAATGTCATTTTACAAAGAAGGAAGGAAGAACCTTAATAGTGTCTGAGTTAGTTGTTGAACTAAGGCTTTTGCTTTGGACCTATTGTTCATTATGTACCACAGCTACCTATGCCTCATGATTAGTCTTTTTCAAGAGACAAAAAAACACAAGGAATAATAGGAAAATAGCTGGATTTTATCTGTGTGGTATCAACAAAGGGTTGAAGGAGGGGGATTATTCTGAAATAAAAGCCTCTCCTAAGAGACAGAGGACTTGGGCCAAAGCTCCTACTTCACTTCTCTGTCTTCAGCCTATTTGAACCCAGAGGTTCCTCACTCCAGGGTTTGTTTGCTTGTTTGTTTGTTTTTAAGACATAAAGAAAATGAATGATGCTCCTTGAGACCACAATGTGAAGGATAATATATCACACACACAAGCTTAAATATCCCATGCCTTCTCTTATATAAGAAACCCAAATTGTAAATTAGGAACAAAATAAAAGATAACTGGAAGTAAGGAGACAAATCTTTATCAAACAGGAAGGGGACCAGGAGATGGGGGCAGGGAGAGGGAGGGCGTGGAAAAGGAATTGGGGCTTGATACGAGGTGCCCCAACTCCACACAGCAAGTAAACATTATGTACTACACACATGAAGTAATAGAAATAAAGACAATAAAATGATTTTAAAAAGATACAAAGAATGAAAACATAAAAATGACTGGGGGTGTAACTCAGGGGTGCAGCACTTACCTACCTTGCTGAAGTCCTGGGTTTGATTCCCACAACTGGTGAAAAAAGTTAATTTGTAAAACAAAAATCTGATTTTTTCACATTAATGCAAGATTTGAAACCATTTTTAGTTGCATTACTTCTTACAGAGTAGACAGGTAGCTCTATTTCATGCCAATATATTAGCTCAAGAAAATTTAAAAGTTGAAAAATATTTGAATCATTTAAGCTGTGGCACAAAACAACCATTTAACTTTTCTGAAATCCAGTTAATACATTATCATGAGTTATTACCTGCCTATTGTTTGAAAAGCATTTTTCTGGCTGAGTTCAGCTCCTCCTCTCTGAATAATAAGCATGCATATTTACTGCTACTCTTCTAAAGAGTCTACTAAACTTACGGAAAAACCTTCACAAAGGAGAAAAGATTGTTTTCAAAAATCCAGAAAAGACAACCAAGTGCTGTGGCACATGCCCATAGGCCCAGCACTTTGGGAGACCGAGGCAGTAAGATTATAAATTCAAGGCCAGACTGAGCAACTTAGTGAGTTAGAGACAGATTATTTCAAAATAAAGAAATAAAGAAAGAGCTCCAGGTTCAAGCCTCAATGCAAAAACAAAACAAAATAAAAACCTTCAAACCAAACTGAAAACAAACAAACAAAACAAAACAAAAAGGAACCCTTAACAACATATCAACAAAGTCTTCTCCCCTAAAAACAGAAAGTGAAAAGAATTCCTAGAGGACAGAAATCAGAATAAAGGTGAAGGGAGACAGGTTCTGTGTTGCAAAACTTAAGTATGTGCAGGTCTCCTCTGGAAAGCCAGGCTGAGAACCACTTGAAGGACAGAAGGGACTGGGCTGGGCAGCATTCAGCAAGTGATTCACTAAACATCTTTGGTAATTGTTGCTTTCTTTCTTCTGTAAATAAATAGGCTGAAGGCAGTGACTTTTACCCTGAGGCTCACTTCAGTGAGCTACTTTAAGAAAAATTTGCTGTTGGCTTTAGAGGGTTGGGCATTGGTTTTTGAAAGAAAAACACAGTGGAATTGGAGATAAACAGCTTTGAGCAATGAATTCAGGGTGAAAACACCTCCCAGGTAGACAAATACATTTTCCATAATTTCTCGCAACTGTTGAGGAAACCAGGGTCTCTCGTGGCCACTTGCTGGGTCTTTATTCATGTGTCCTGCTCACAAAGCTGTCCCTGGGCCCCACCCAATACCTTACAACCAGCTATGGAGGATGTGTAAGGGTGGAATCCAAAATTTGTGCCTCTCTCAAATTAAACCTGGACCTGTTTGTGCATCCTATACAGACCAAATCCAGACTAGCCACCAGCACTAAAGAATACCTTCCATGAAACAAGACTTGACTGGATATGCAGCAGTCACATTAAACAAGACAAATCCATGGAGTTTAATGATAAAAGCAACTTTAGTTTTGATCTACTCCTCTCCATTTTATCTCACTACTCATGTGGAATAGACTTCCTGTTATTCTTCAATCCTCAGACAAGATTCATAATTTTCTATTTACTGGACAGTGTTTGGGTCACCATAAATAGCCAAACATGTCTCGATTCATGTCTTTCCTTCACTATATTATGGACATGTTGATTTTCACTCAAAGATGAGGATTGCCCTGGCCTCCCCAGCCTTCACTGAAATGCTGCCTTCCTTTAGGAAAGGAATGTGCTAGTTGGAAAAAAACCTTTCTCATTCATCTTTGTCTGAATAGACAAATGACAACTCTTTCCACACTTAAAAGCTTTGGGAGAAAAGATAATTATAAAATATATATATATTTTAAATTTGTATTGCCTTTTTCTTGTTTGTTTTTTATCTTATTTATTTATTTATTTATTTATTTATTTATTTTTGTTACCCAGAATGTTACTGGTTTCTGGAGTGCTGTGAGGTGCTTCTAGAGATTCTTTATAGGCACTTATTGTCCTGAACAATGAATTGGTCACAACTAGTGAAAGCAGTAGTGAGGTTTTACATTTATTAATGGTAGGAAAAAAGTATGACCTGCAGAGTGAGTGCAGCTGTTGTAGTCAGAGGTTGAAAGAACAATAACATACAGGACACAGAATTTATAATACTGTTTTACGATGGTCACCCAGAATTAACTACAACAAAGTGCAGGAAATCTGTCCACAACACTAAAGACCTAGGAAATCTAGCTGAGGGCCTGGATCCCACAGCAATGTCCTGTATGAGTCCAGCTTAAGACCTAGAGCTCATGACAATACCTCCTGAGTCCAGCTAGAGACCTAGAGTCTAAGACTGACTCATGCAAGTTTTTTACAGATCTTCTTTGCTGGAAAGGCTGAAAGGTCAGCAATGGAATCTAGAAAGTCTGTGCAGTGGGATGAAGGATCTGTGTCCATAGGTTGAAGGTTCTACACTGGATCCAAAAAGTGACACCCAAACTAAGAACCATGGCTCCAACCATCCTCAGAGGCAGTGAGGTCCCGAGTTCCACCAATGATGAGAATAGCCAGCTACATATCAGGAAACCAGGGTGACAAACTCTCAGAGATTAAACAGCACATATCTTCCCCTCTGGAGCCAGGAAGCCATGACCAGAGCTCCTCCAAACTGAACCACAGCCACTCTCAGCGACAAGGCCCCCAGTTCCTCTGATAATGGCTGAATTCTTATCAGGGAAGCTATCCATGACAAGCTCCTCCAGAAGAACCAATGGCTCCAAACAACATCACTTAGGTGAACTCAAAATGCCATACTCTTCCTCTCCGCATCTCTTTTTATGCTGGCAACCTTCCTCAGGTGGGCCATTTGCACTTAGCATCACACAGATTTAATTCAGCTGGTGTCAAGTTGACTACCAGTTTTTAATTCACAACAGCAGATAATTAAAAGAAGTACATTCTGCAGTTGTGCCCTAGGAGGAGCAACAAAACAATACAAGCCCAGAGTGAATTACAAAGCTCCACTGAGGATAAGATGAGTCAGATTTGAAGGCATGGCAAGGTGAGAGTGAAGACACCTTGAAAGTGAGGAGACACAATACATGCATGTATGAGTATGTGAGTATCTAGGTGTGAATGGGGTCTGGCAAAGGTGAAGCTTTTTGTATGTTTTATATATAATTAATTATTATTGTAAGTTTAGTGATACTCTACAAAGATGTTTTTGTGTTTTCTGAAACTCCCTTGTCTAATGCAGGAAATTTTGTAAGTGTTAGAAAACCCTTTTCCTGGGAAAATGAGCTATTTAGATCAAAGATATTGATGGGGATTGCAAGATGACTGACTGAGTGGTGGCACAATAAGAGAGCCTCTCTGAGAAAAAAAAAAAAAAACTCAGATGCTGGAATCTGGCAACATGGAGAAAGCCAGACAAAAGGAGAGGAATTCTCATGACCCAGGAAGAAATTGAGGAAAAAGAAAAAGAAAAAAAAAAAAAAAAGAAAGAAGAAGAAGAAGAGTGGACAGAGGGCTAGAGCTGGGCAAGGCCCGGTCACTGTACCAGCATGTCTTAGAGTCAGGTGACTCACGATCAAGCTGAGATCACGGCCCTGCCGAGAGTGGGAGTTAGTGAGCTCTAGACCCTCGGCTTGGGGAGGCTCTGAAATGGGGAGTGGAAACAGCCAGTCGAGCCACTGCACGAACTTTGGTGAGTGACAGGAACTGGAATCCCCAAACCGGGAGGACTGGCTGGGCAACATTTTGGAGTTGGGCAGGGCCAGCTTGAATCAAAACCCAAGGCAGCATCCACTGATGACTCCTAGTCCAAAGCAGGTTGGTGGGATCTGCTCAGGCAGGGCCATGCCCCTGGTTGAAACCCAATAGCCAGGGACAGACGAGGCTTTTCTGGGCCAGTGGCATCCCCAGGGAACACACAAACCTGTTGAAGCATAAACTGGCTGACTGGCATAGGAAGAGGAGCCAGCTCTCAGCGTGCAACTCACAGATCCACAGCAGCAGACTGGGGGGGGGGGCGGCACTTTCCTAACAAATGCGCTGCAGAAAAACTGTTATCAAAATGAAAGGCCCAGAGACCTCCACCACCCACCAGTCTGAAGGGAGCCAAAAACATGACAAGACAGAAACAGCAAAAGGTGCCCAGTTGCAGAACCAGGGAAAGTGAGTCCAACAGAGGTAAATGCAGAGGAGGTTCAGAGCAGCAAACCTGTAATGTCAGAGACAGCCTCACTGGAAATAAAGATATACCTCTGTGACCTCATCGTGGAATTTAAATCTGAAATTCTAACTCAGGTGAAGCAAGATATAAGAAGACTAATAAAAGAAGTCCTGGGTAATCCTCAAGTAGACACAAATGAAAGAATAGAGGAACCCAGAGAAAGGAGAGAAGCCTTTGATGAAGAATATAAACAAAACCTAGAATATATGAAACAGATCCAAAGAGAATATCAGGAAATTAAAAACTTCATTGAAAGCTGGCAAAATCTTTTAACAGAAACTAAAGACAAACTTTCAAAACTTGAAGATAGGTTTGCAAAGTATGATCAATCGTGAAAGGAAGGATCTCTTAAAAATAACAAGGAACCAGGAAGCAATGATACAAAGGCTAGAAGATGACAAGAGGATTTATAACCTAAGAATAAAATATGTGAATGAAGATGCAGCAACAAATGCAAATGAAATAAAAAGTCTATTCACAGAAATAATTAAGGAAAACTTCCCAAGCATAGGTAACGGAAGTGAAGTTCAGATAAATGAGGCATATAGAACTCCAGCCAGCTACAACTCAAAGAGATCTACACCCAGACATATAATAATCAGGATCCCAGAAATCCATCACAAGAACAGAATACTAAAAGCAGTCAGAGAAAAGAAACAGATTACCTATAAAGGAAAACGCATCAAAATCACAGCAGACTTCTCAATGCAAACCATCAACTCAAGAAGAGCTTGGAGCAAAATATTCCAAGCCCTGAAAGAAAATAACCTCCAACCCAGAATGATGTACCCTGCAAAACTGTCTCTCAAAATTAATGGAGAGACAAGATATTTCCATGACAAAGAGGAACTGGGGGAGTTTATGACCACCAATCCAACCCTGCAAAGAATACTGAAGGACATTCTAGAGAGAAAGAAGAAAATCACCAGGGTTCCAGGAATAATGTCAGAAAGGCCTCAAAGAAAGGGGCAGACAGTGGAATGAAGGAGAAAAGTAAACAAACAATGACAGAAAAATAGCATGGCAGATATAAGACAGAGAAGATTGGTTATATCACTGTTTTATCTAGACTTATTTTATTTGAATCTGATATGCTTGAGAGTGTTGAGTCTGAGAGTAGGGTCAACTACTCTGAAGATGACAGGATTCAATAGGATACCCATTCTGCTTTGATTTTTAACCTCCTTTGAAGTCCTATAATGTCTCCAATGTTTAGATTTTATTAATAGTGTAAAGCAATGCTAAGTTTATACTATATTTGACGATATAGACAATTTTATTGAAAATAACAAGAGACATCATAGTGACTACCGTACATCACCTAGTGTTGTGTTTTTGTATGTCCTTTTCATTACATGTTTCTCTAGGAATTTGTATTGTTGACTTGCTTTGATTTGTTTCTCCCACTAATACAGAAAGACTAGGTATATCTGTAGAGACTTATACATGTGTAGAACTTCTAAGTAGTTTACGAGAATGGATTATAGCTATTGTAAAGAAAAAAAAAGGAAAAGAGAATATTCTAAAGGATATAACTGCATGTATGTTTGAGTGTGTGGAACTAATAACCATGTTGCTAAAGTTTTAGTTGGATGGATGAGCAAAACTGACTGCAGTCTCACTGTTTGGAGGTCCACTTTGTGGACTTTAGTTTTATAACTTGAACAACTGCATCTAAGAGGAAGGTATGTAATTATCAGCTAGTGATTTCTTACTGGTCACTATTTTTGTTTTTTTGTTTTGTTTTGTTTTTGAGAGTTTCTATTGTTTCTACCCTCTTTCTGTTTCAAAATTTTTTCTTTAAATAAAAAAATTTTAAAAAAAGATATTGATATATTTTTTCAACCCCTTTTCAATTTACTTCATGTATGTTCTTCCTTGTAGGGTCACAGTACTATATGTAGTGGTCCTCAGCAACAGTTAAAACACTTTTCTTCTGCTGAGCACTGTTGGGTCCATGAGAAGTTCAGGAATCCTACATTGTAACCTAGGCTAAAATCAGATCCATCCTAAGACAATCTCGGCCATCTCGCTCCAGACGCAAGCCTAAAGACACACCAGTCTGCTTTTTCTAAAGTCACCTATCCTATCTCCAATCCCCATCTTAGCCTATCAGAAAGCTTGAAAGATTTAATTGGTATTACAAGAATGCAATTGTTATAAAATTTGACGGAAAAATTTTTGATAGTGGTGACATTTGTGGAATGGGGTTCAAGGTATTTGTAGACCATGTGGGGGAAACTTTAATGTAACTTTTAAAACTTATCTGTAGAAATTTGAAAAATAATGCTTAGTGAAAAAAATACCTTAAAGAAAATGTAAGATTTTATCCCTGGACATATTTTTGAGATTCTTCTCTTGTGAGTGCCTTGGCAAAGGATATGATTACCAGTGACACAGAAATTTAGAACATAGTTAGATTAAAATCTTAGTTATGGAGGATTCAGTCTCCCTTGTCCTGTTCTTAATCCAATGCTCCATGTTTTCCCTCACATCCATGTTTTCACGCACAGCGTTCATTAGCCTGAGGAGCACAATGCCTATGTTATCTCCCTGTGGAGGCCCACTCCTGCATCACTATTATTATCACACTAATAATTTACTCTTCTCTCTTCCTCTGTTTTCCCTTTGGTTGCCCACTGATTGCTTTTGACAAACTGTACTAATCATATGTAGAAAATTGTAATCATAATTATACCTACAAAAATAAAAAGTCAACTAAAGAAACTCAGGTTTTCAGGTGGTGTGTGTCCTGTTAACACAGAATAGTCTTAGGAGCCAGAACTGGTTATTATGTATTTTTTCCAATCCCAATTCTAAGTATAAGGTCTAGCAAAGTAGCTGTGTAATATATACAAAGAAAATGTGACTGAATGAATCATTATTAAGAATCACTTAGAACTCATACTTTTCCCACATATGGAAAAAGTATATAGTGGTATCATCTTTATTACTCATTAAATCAAGCTTGTCACAAAATAGACCTAAATTTAAAAAGCCTACAAACTACCAGTGAGAACACACTCAGTGTATGATTTTAATCTAGTTTATTTACTATAGGCTAGCTGTCCTGGTGATAGCTGGGTGTGTCTGCTATGATGTGATTTTCCACACCATTTGAGGGTTTTTTTAAATCATGTTTAAAATTTTAAACAACAGAATTCTAATTTATAATTGCAGAAAAATTTGTTTTGTTCCTGTTATTTTCTGAAAGCTTTTAACTTCTAACATCAGTTTGGTAAGACAAGGTTCCATTAGATTCATTTATATCAGCTACACTTTAAATAATTTTCTATAGAGTATCATATTTGTTTAGAAATCTCATGGGTGAGTTGAAGCATTATTTTATGTTGTGTTCTTTCTTCTGAGTGCAGAACCTGAATTCAGGACCTCAAGCTTACTAAGCAAGAGCTCTACCACTGAGGTATATTCCCAGCCTGAAGTCATTTATTTATTTTACCCAGAGTCAGATTTCTTATGGAATAGTTTAAAGTAACAGATTTTGAGAATTGGGAGATGTTTCAGATTTGTTTAAGCAGTGGAAATCTTAATGGGACAACTCTCATACTAAACTTTTACAGCTAGAATAAGGATTTAACATGCAAAAAAAGTTAAGATATGTGTTATTGACCTGATTTCAGCTTTCTTGAAATTGTTTCTATTCACCCTGAAGAATCTTACTTCTTCAATTGAGTGACTACTGTAAATCACTCTGTCCCCTGTTAAATGTCCTTCTACCAAGCCTCCCTTGCATCTCACCTGTATATGATCTAAACTCCGCATTACAGATTCCTGCTTTTTGATTTCATCCTTCTTTTTCTGTCTCTGCCTTCACCTCCACCTCTGCCTCCGCTTCTGTTTCCATCTCTATTTCTCTCTTTCTCTCCATCTTCCTCTTTTACTTTATGGCATGGTTCATGCTGTGGTTTGTATCTAGATATCCCCACAAAGCACTCATACATGGGAATTTTGGGAGGTGGCTGGATCTAGGTTGTGTGACTATGGTTTAATGCTGTGTGATAACTAAAGTAGTCCACCGAGTTGGTTTACTATAGTTCTGAGTTAGGTAATGGGAAGCTGCACCCTGCTTGTGGGTGGCACCAACCAATGGCTTGAAGCCTGGATGGAATAAGTGAATAAAAGGGAACAGGAGGCTTAGGCTGGTTTTTTCCCCCTGCATGCCCTGCTATTGAATGTTTTTGTCTGCCACACCTCTCTGCCATGAAGCCCTGCCTTGGAACCAGCCAATTATGGATTGAAACCTCTACAAACTATGAGGTAAAATAATATTTTCTTTTAGTTTTCCTTTAACAGTAGCATGTTTCAAAAAGATGAGCAATTAGGAAGTGCAGGATATTGCACACACAAACTGCTAATCACTTTGGATCTTTCCATAATTAGAGTACATGCTGACTCTGACAGGTAAACCATGCCTCAAATGTCACACTCTTTGTTTTAGAAGAATGTAGCCATATGGTGTTTCTATTCCTGTGGTCAACAAATTTTTTTCTGCTGATAATTGAAAATTTTCAAAGCAACTAGTCAAATGAAAGTAATTTTCAGAACTAAAAATGTTGCAAATTATTTAGAAAATTTTATTTTCTCTCACTTTTGTTAGTGTAAAGAACATACTCTTGTGCATTAAATCTACAGCTTCTGTGAATCAACTAGGACACCATGTCCAGAAACAAAGCAAAGCCCAGAAAAGAAAAATTCTTTGGTTTTTCTCAAAAATGTGTAACGAATCTCCAAGAGAGAAGGTAGAGCCTCAGGCAGAGTCCCAGCTCTCCTGGGAGGGTTAGTTCTCCTGGTAGCTTTCTGTGTGAAGTGGAAAACTGGAGGTGACCCAGGGTTTGTGTGAGTCCCAAGTAAGGATAGATGATACTGCCCTGTACTTTGGGCAACAGATAGATTGTAAATGCGATGGTTTTCCAACTGGGTCGTGTCGGGTCACTGTTGGAAGCCGGAGTGTGGAGTGCTCTCAGCACCTAGTAACTTCTGCGAATTCTGCACTTGGGAGATTTTGCTGTGGCAGCTGAATCAACAGCTGGGATTCTACACTCACTAACTTGCACATAGGATTTAGCTTTCTCACCCACAAAATTATGGTCCTATATTTACCATCTGTGTGTCACTTTTTATTTATAAAATTATATAAAAAAGGATTTATTGGACAAGTAAAGAAACATTTTTTAAAACAGTTTAAAAGCATAAATCAGTGGCATACAGATACAGTTCTTGAGAAAGCATGAGCAATTAGGCAGAACAATAACTCGTTAACAAAGACTATATATTAGCTAATAACTTTTGAAAAGGATCAGTATTAAATTTAAAAGTTTAGCTATTAAAAAGGCTATTTTCTTTCCTAATAGCCTTCTAAATTTGCTTCAGAGTTCAGTCATACCTTTATTTTTCTTAATGATATCAATTTAATATACAATGGCAAGAAGAATGGAAGGCGACCTTGTTGTGTCTTTGAGTGTCTTATTTTGGCCTTGTATTTGAAGGACATTTGCTTTTGCTGGAGGGTTTCAATTGAAGGAAGGGCTGCCAGAATGTAGGTCACTTTATCAGGCCCAGGACAGTTTGAGAAAAAAGAAAACCTGACTCTACCAGGCAAATATACACAGGTGAGATGCAAATCTCCCCTTAACTGTTCCCACTGGTGTCATTAGCCCTTCTCTCCATAAATACAAATGCCTCTTTGAGAAAGAACTTTGAAGTATTGTGCAGCTAAGTCTCAATAATACCAGCCTGCAAGAGAGGAAAAGAGTGATCAAAGAGAAAGTGCTCCCCAAGCAGACCATCACCGCAGACCAGCAAAGTGCTTGTCTGCATTACCAAAGTCTTGACCTTTATTGTGTTTCTGTAGAGCTGTATGTCAGTTCTTGCATATACTCCTCTTGGCAAGCAAGCGCAGAATTATTTTCATAACCCTTCTGTATGGTTCTCTTATACTCACTGTTTACAGTATTTCATGGCTAGAAGGGACCTTAGAGATGAGCCTCTTACAAATGAGAAACGTTTTCACATTGGTCTCTTTCCTAGTTCATGTGTGAATAGAGGATTTTCACATTAGAAATGCAATCATTTAAATATGCTACTTAGCTTTAAAGAAGAGAGAAATAGTGTAGAATTCTGCCCTAAATGCTTAGTCTTTTCTCCAGATTTTAAATATTTTAACATGTTTACAAAGCCACATTTAACTTTGGTGCCTTTAAGATATCTTGAAAGAAAAAAAATCTTTCAAGATAGCTTAGTTAGTAATCTACTATTACCTAAAGCTTGATAAAGATAGATGATTTTGTTTGTTTTTCAAAGAAGATTTCCAGTGTCAATAATCCCATAAATGCACAGTCTTATTTTAAAATAATTGTTCTTAACTAAAAATAAACAGTTTTGTCACCAATGGACTTTAAAGGAAAGGACAGTCTTCTAACACAATTATAAACAAATTGACCTTCCTAAATTTTCTTTCTTATGTGAAAATGCATTCTTTACTTGTAAGCTTCTTTTGTTGTGTGTGTGGGTACAAAGGCATAGTTCTCAGAGGACCATTATCCTAAGTCTTGCTGATACAGATAAGCAAATGTAAGCCCATGTCTCAAGAACAATGATTAATTTAATTACATGGGCCTAATTGTTGTATTAAGAGGAATCACTTCGATACAGTTTAGGAAGATAAGTAAGTTAAGAGTGAGATTGACTAGACATACCTTGACATAGATACAATCATTTGGTATCTATTTAATACTCCATGATATGGAAAATTATTCTAAGAAATTAAGCTATTCCTTCTCTCTCAAAAGGGAGAAATTATGTACTTGCAGTTAAAATGTGCATTTCATTTATAAATGTAAAATGCGATTTCAAGTTATATAAAGCTTTTTGAGAAATAGAACCTCATTCTGATGTGTAGTCTGCCAAAAAATGCATACACACTTCAGAAAAGGAAAAACTATAAATATTTTAATACTAAATTTATTGAGACATTGTGAGGTTAATATAAGCTACCTTTGGCTTCTACAAAAGGTGCTCAAAATGATAGCCATCAGCTTCCAGACATTTATTAATGTGACAAACTGCTGCTTGGGTAATGTTGGCTATTGAGATTGTTGTACATGCATTTTCTTTCTCTTTTTCTCTTCTTGTACCTGGATTGAACTCATGACCTTATGCATGCCAGGCAGATGCTTATGCTGTTGAGCTAAATCCCTAGCCCCAACATGCATTTTCAATGTCTTCTCTAAGGGCAGTGTTATGGGTTTTTGTGATATACGACATCCTCTGGGGTCCCTTGATAACAGGGTGACACCATCTGTTGCAAAAACATCATACTATTTTTCTTTTCCTGAAATGTGTATACATTTTTGGGGCAGATTCTGTATTTAATAAATAATGCCAACACAAGTTATTTTTATAGTAAGTCTGATTTATTCAGATTTTCCAAAGAACAGACAGATCTCTATCTATCCCTCTCTATCTTATATTATTCTGTGAGCAATGTCTTATACTACAGATGCAGTTACAAAGTCACTGAAATGAAACAATAATGATAACTAACTGAACTTGTTTCTGTTTGCATTTTTATAGGAATTTGATTTTTCGCAAGATTCTGTAAGGTAGCTATTTCTATGCAATCCCATTGATCATATGAAAATGTAGTGTCAAAATTATCTTACTTGTGGATATCAGATCTTGTCAGGATTCTATACTTTGATGAAACCAAATTGTTATCTGAAATGAATTAGAAGGGTGAAAGGGTAGGAAACAAAGAGATAAGAGAATGGCAGTCATTATGTAGGAACCACAACCTCACGGTTTCCTGCAGACTTTGAGGACTCCTAACTCAATCGATCTAGAAGCAACAGACACTTCTTGGGAATCTTAAAACATTACCCATGTTCAGTTTTTCAATGCTTATTATCTGTCACCATAATCAATGGAAGTTAAATATAAACAGTTTATGCCTTCTTTCCTTAAATTCTGCTCGGTAACTATCTTTTGGTTCTTGGATAGGGCAGCCATGTTTCCAACTCCTTGCTTCTGCTGGCTGAGGAATGCGTGGCAGGATGGAATCCTTTCCTGGACAACCTCCTGATGACCCATTAAACCTTTTATTTCAGAGAAATCTGGGTCTTAAGAGTATTGGTTTAACAGCCTTTTGAACCCTGAGAATAATCCAGATATCCCACTAATTTTATACAGAACAAAATTAAAAATTTGAAATAGCTGATGTGCTCAAGGCTATAGAATTAATCAGCTCATTAAAATACAGTAGATTAGGGAAGAATTCATAAGTACGCTTTATTTTACAGAACTAAAATTATACAGATACAGAAGTTAAATAGAAAATCTCCTGTCTTCCCTACTCATAGTCATCTTTTTGTTTGCTTTGCATCTTTTCAGTGAAAGCTTTATGTATTTAAAACAAATGAACACATGTATACACAGATATTCTCTCATATGCACTGATTCAATTATCAATATAAGCAGAAAGATAGATTAATGATTCTCAATGTTTTTCTGAAACCTGATTTTTAAACTTTATATCATGCAAAGAACATGTAAAGAAACTCATATTTAGAGTAACAAATTTGTCCTCTTAAATTATATTTGTTCTTAATGTAGAAAAGCCATAACTGATGTAACTATTTATATATTTTACATACATTTGTACAGTTTCCAAATTATTTTCATCTTAAATAACTGGATAAATTGAATATGTGTCTTCATAAACATACAGGAATGTTCTTACAGACTAAATTTTTAGAGATCATAAACATTAGAAAGTTGATTTTCCTTAAGAGTCTATAATTTTTTTTTACTGTATGAATCTACTATTTTACCATATTAAAATATATTTAAAATTATTTTGCATCTGCACCAGATACTGGATGTTTATTTATATAATATAATGTATTGAAACAAAGACTTAGTAGACACTTTTATTATCTTTGTTTGACATCTTTAAATAAACTTTGTCTTTTTTCAATTGGATTATTATTAGACTTTATTTTTAGTTTTTGAGTGATTTATATATGGAGAATATTAAATTGATCATGGATATCTAATTTAAAACATTTTCTCTTTTTGATGTTGGTCTGTTAATTTTTTAATGATGTATTTTATATTTCAGAAGTTTTATGTTTTTCTGTTACCTTGTAAGACTATCTTTTCCTTTGTGGCTTTTGAGTTTTATGTCATGCTTAAACAGAATTTACCTACAGGCTAATACAAATACATCTTTCATGTCTTTCATATACTTAGCTCTTTAAGAGAGTAGAATTTTTGTTAGGTACAGTATGAAGCATACACTTCAGTTGTTTTGTATTTTTCAAATGAGTCTGCACGATTATCTCCAGCGCGTTAACCATACTGTGCATTCCTTACTAACTCAAAGGTCAGAATAATGATGGACTAAGTCATCACTTATTTATAGCATCAGTCTTTTGTTAGAATGTTACTTTTGTTCCATTTTTCTACTTTGTCTATGTGTGTTCTCAAAGCTTCACTGTTTAACTCTACATTTCTTGAGGCTCTGGTAGAGTATTTTTTTTTTCACCCAAAATTATCTGTTTTTGTGCTTTTTCTTCTCTAAGGTACTAAATCATTAGAATCAGCTCTGGGATTTTGATAGGATTTTTATTCATGTATAAATGAATTTGGAAAGAATTGATACCTTCATGCAAATGCCCCTTCATTGCTATAGGTACATTTTTAGTTTTAAGTGTGTGTTTCTTTCAGCATATTTCTTTTTAGTGTATATCCCATGAAGGATGAGCATCGGCTGAGTGTTTTAACAATCAGTTGAAATAAATAGTTCTTCTCAGTGTAGGTATTTTTATCAGCTTCTTGCAGGCTGTATCTCTTTTTAAAAATTAACTTTCTGCTGAAATTTTAATTATAAATGATTAAGTTTTGCAACAGTGAAATATATCTATGTTATTTTATCCACTTTTTGTCTAAAACTTTTGTTTCAATGTTTTGGAGTTTTTCCTTCATTATTAAATAAAAGAAATAAACACATGCTTTCCCTTTTCTTAGATTAATTGTAGTATTGCTTACATAATTTTATCCATCTTATAGCAAAATTTATTTGGGGGTATTTTGGATTTACAACCCAGTATCTCCTCTGTCTTTCACACTTGTACAATTCAACAAAACACTTGAGGTCTAAATGCAAATATCAGTGCTGTTTGTTTTGTGTTTGAGCAAATAAGCAAGTGCATTTTGTTCTCAAAATATTTTTATACATATTTTTCTGGGTTTTGGTATTGTACAGATCCTCATATATGGCTTAGATTTTCAGATAATTTTTGAGTATACACTATATGGAACAAAAGTCAAATGATAATATGTTGCATTAAATGTTAATAATCAAAACCTATATTACTGTAGAAATTACAGGTTTTATGAACAATGCTCTATGCAAGGTGTTCTTCACCCATAAAACATCTTTGGTGTTGAATGATATTTTGTGTGTGTGGTTGTATTTGTGTATGAAAGAGAAAGAGGGAAAGAGAGAACAGAATGTCTGCTAAATCTTTGGTTAGCAAATAAATTCATTTTTCATTATTTGGATATGGCAAAGTAAAGTTTGCTTAGTTACCCTTATTAGGACTTTTTTTTTTTTTGAGACAAGGTATCACTATCTATTTGAGGCTGGCCTCGAACTCATTATGTCTCCCACAGTAGCTTTAAATTCCCAATGATTCTTCTACCTCAGCCTTCCAAGTACTGAAATTCCAGGCTTGCACCACCAGGCTTAGCTAAGAAAAGTGAATTTAGAAAACTTCTCGGATGATTTAGATATAAACATGTATAATTACAATGGAAGACCATTTGATTATTGATATGATAATCTTTCTAACATGTACTGTGAAGTAGTTTAATTTTCAAAGTCTATATTGGTTTCACTAAATTTACCTAAACAATTGTAAATATACTCTTGGTTCACATCCCCAATTAGGATAAAAGCTTAAGATAAAGGCATTTTTGACAAATTCAAGAACATTTGAAAATATGTTTTGAAATTTAGCAATGAACTAAATGTGGCTTGATAATAGTACTCACATTTAACTGTGAATGAAATAAATTTATCAGTAATACTTATTAGCAATGCTATGTTTTTTCATTTTCCATTTAACATACTCTAATCTTTTAGCAGCATTTTCTATTTCACTGACTTGTGTAATCACTAATGATCCTCTTACCTTGGCATTTCTTCTTTTTTCTGTCTCTTCCCACACTGAATCCAAGTGCTTTCAATAAGCTTTTATCCTACGTACACCACTGATTGTATAGCTTTTTGTAGTATTTATAGGCACTGATAATCTATGAATCTATAAGTTACAAAAAGGACATTAATTTCTAGAATCTAGGAGAACTGATCATTTCGAAAATGCCATTAGTTTATGAGGGATGTCACTCTCCATGGGACTGGTGGTAACTGGAAATGTGTCAAGACTTGGAGGAAATGTAGGAGCAGGTGAGAAAGTTGAAGAGAGATTCTTTCTTTAAAAAAATTATTTTTATTAGTGCATATCTGAGGTTACATACATCATGAGGAGTTGTTATATGGACATAACAACATTTTAATTTTTTTTACATTCTCTTTTTCTCCCTTTTCTTTCCTTCTCTTTCCTGTTGTTCTGAAAAGAAAACTTGGTATAGGAAAGTCTAAAGGAAGTTTTATTAAATTCTTGCCAGCCTGAGAGAGTACTATTGTGATATCTTTGGGTTATAGCCAAACACTTCTGTGCTAGTTTGTGAAGCATGGAGCTCTTATCTTTGTGGTGAAGCCAGGGTGTGTAGGTGGGGCTCCACTGCTCAGTGATCATATCTAAAGCATCATCTCTCTTCTTAGGGGACTCACTCCCTTCTCCCTAGCCACAGTCTTGATCTGTTTTCCTGACTCTGTATTGATGTATAGCGACATTTTCCAATTTTAGACTCAGGATAGAAACAAGAAAGTCATCCTTAATCTTGGTTTGTCCCTTAATTTTCATAATCATTCATTGGGTTGTCAAGACTATTCCTGATATATATCTGAAATTTATCATCTCTGATCACAACCTCAATGACATTAGTGTAAGTTAGAAGCTCAAGATCTGTGTTCTAAGTTATTAAAATAACTTTGTGACTCTTCTGTTTCCAGAATTGCCTGACTCTTTTGAAAATTCTTCTTACTTCCACTATTTTTTTTACAGAACAGATATGACATTACCAAGTATTGTGTAGAATACCTGAAATGTTACTGAATTCTCCTGTTAAATATGCAAGTTTCACCACTTTGATCCAGTTTACCTGTTGTGGTGGATTGATAACTAGTAGTCAACTTATAACACCTAGTTGAACTGAATCAGCATGGTGCTCGGTGAGGATGGCCCACCTGAGGATTGCTGCCAGCAACAAGGAGAACTGGAGAGGGAGAAGTGGTGGTGTTGGTTCTCCAGGTGCTGTTGATTCTCTTGGATGTGTGCAGAGCTTCCTCCCTGATATGAACTTGACTGTTATCATTGTCAGGGATCTTGTTGTTGCAGAGGATGATTGTGATATTTTTGGGGGGAGCTCTGGTCCTTACTTTGAGCATCACTTCCTGGCTCCAGTGCAGAAACCCTCAGTCTATTGACATAGATCCTTTACCCCACTGGCACTGGCTTCTTAGAGATTCATGAAACAGTCATGCATGTGACATTTCATGAACACTAAGTCTCCAGTTGGACTCGTTGGGGCATTGTCATCGACTCTAGGTCTTCAGCTGGACTCCTGCAGGACATTGCCATGGGATCCAGGCTCAGCTGGATTTTTTGAGCCTTTAGTGTGTGGACAGATTACCTGTACTTTTTCTTTCTTTTTTTTTTTTTGTATTTGACTCTTTGGGAGTCTATCATAAAATAATCCTATAAATTATGTGTTATGCATTAAATTTTTCCCTTGCAAATCCTGACTACAACACCCTTATCTTGGTTGCTTTTCTCTCATTGCAGAGACAAAATACCTGACTCTCAAAATTAGGGAAGGAATGGTTTAAATTTATCTTACAGTTTTAGAGATTTCAGTCCATAGCCAGTGGCTCCTAGGCAAGGTGGTGTGGCGGAGGGGTAACTGTTCATGGTAGCAGCAAACAGCAAGAGCAAAAAAGGCAAAATGAAGAAGCACTCCTTCCCACTCTTACATTGTGTGCTGGTTCTGCCCCTGGTGGGTGCAGCACTCACACTGCCAGACAACAAACCAATCACAAATGCTAGATTCAGCCACCTCCATGACTGCTTGCAGCTGGGAGGGGGGTATCTAGACAGAAACCATAACAACCTGTGAATGATACAGTACTGTACAACAGAATTCTCTTCACAGTGAATAAATCTATTGCTAAAGTTTTTGGCAGCCTTTGTTTGGATTAAGGATGGACACTAGATGACAGTGAGAGCAACCTAAAACCCACTCAGACTTTCTGTACAATCAATTTGGAGATGGCACAGAGCAATTGAATGAGAGAAAAGGGGAGGCTAAAATTTTACTTCTATGTCTGGAATTCTCACAAGCATTTAAGGGTCTTTTAATAGTCATGTTCTCCTCCATTCACAAGGCCTGAGTGACAGAAATAGAAGGTAAGTTGAAGAAAATTATTTAAGCAGATGATCAGAAAGAAACAGATGTGAGAGATGAAAGAAAAAATAAAGCTCATTTCTCAGGTCCATTGATTCTTCTAGTTGCTGATTTCTTGATATTCGAGTGTCTGCTTGTCTCAAGGAAAAAAGCCCAAAGGTAATTAATATAATAATTATAATATTATTATGTAATATTATATTATATAATAATAATTATTTGTCCCGAGGAACAAAAAAGGCAGCTGCCAGTAACTTTACTAAGTGAAAATAGATAATTTTATTAAAAATTTGTTCAATTTTACACTTGTAGAATTGACATGGCTTTTGAAGTTTGCTTTATCTACACAAGCAACTAGTTATACTTTTATTTAGCATAAATAGTTAGACAAGTAAATTAGTAACATGATGGTAATACACTACCTTTGCATTTGACTTAATTCATTTGAAACTTAAATCCTTGATATTTAACTGAGAGAAAATTTTTTCTCTATAAACAGTTAATGTATAAATGGGTTGTTAAGCATTTTCTCAACCAGACGTAAATTGAGAGAAATTGTGCCCTGTACCCCACCTTTACCTCATGTATTCATGATTCTAAATTAATTTCTTATTAAGTAACAATGTCAGCATAAACTGTGTACAACTCTGCCATAAGAAGGACACATGTGAGTCTTTTGTAGGAAAATAGATGCACCTTGAGGTCATAATGTTAAGTGAAATAAATCCGGTGGACAAGTTTAAATATTACATGGTTTCTCTTATATGAGAAACAAAAACTATAAATAAAGAGCAAAAATCATAATAGGAAATAGGGAGATCTTTTGCAAAAGGAGAAAGAACCAAGAGATGGAGGTAGGAAGGGAAGGAAAGGGATGAAAAGAGGAATGAAGGTGTGCGATGTGCATCAACTTCACATAAAGAGCACTGTCATTACATACTTCCTGTATACAGCAATGTAAAGCCAAAATCTAAAAAAAGTTCTTCATTGTTCCAAAATGGAATAATACTGAAAACAGCCTCTGAGTACCTTATCTCTGAAAAAAGGCACAGGTAGTTTTTAGGCCTAGAATCTGCCCAATTCTCCCAGTTCCATCCCTGGATGTTAATTTTGAAGCTAGAATGTATTGCAGTTTGATTTAAATATTGATCCGTGATTTAAGGAAAGTAATTTCTGGGCAGGCGCTTACTCTCCGAGGCTCAGAGGTAGAGTGGTCACCCAGCATGTGTGAGGCTGTGGTCTGACCCAGAGAGGCTGGGGGGAGATAGTTTCTGAGGGCACTAAGAACTCTGAAGGAAATAATTAATGTGACCGTCTCGGGGAGCAGGGATTTCTTTAATTAAGGTGGTTGGCAACAAACAAATGCTTTGAAACCTGGCTGACATATGAACAACAAGGATTCAGCTGCCTGGATGGACAGTCACAGGAAAAGCATTGCCAACCAAAGAAGCTGCACATGCAGATGGGATGCGTCCAAAGCGGTGAAGAGAGAAAGAAGACTGACCAGCCCTGAGAGGCAGAGACAGAAACCTTAGTTTTGATTCTGAATGTCTGCAGGAATAAGCCTGCCTACAGCAACAGGTCACTTGCCCTTTTCAGTTTTTCAATACTTAATAATAATAAAATACGTCTTAATTTTAGATTTACTTTTCTCTTTGTTCAAAGTATTACAATGAGCTTTAAAAATTATCAATGATCTTTGAATACTCATGGTAACATAAAGCCTTTATGTCCTAAATGTGAGATGAGGCACTGTTTTTATCAACAGCTCTAGAAATGAAAATCCGGAAATGGTATACAAAGTTCTGACAATACCTTCAGTCAAGAAACTCTAGTCAGCACCATCCAAGTAATTTTATTTGAATATAAATGGAAATGGCTCTTCTTGTCAGACTTAGAGCATTTGAATTTGCTTGCCTGATATTTTTTGAGGTATTTTTGTGGTGAGAACATGAATCTTTGTTCTTCAACCCACAGAAACTAGCAAGCACACACCATTTGACTTACTGCCAGTTTCAAAGTCGTCCCTTGGAGCAGATCTTTACTTGGAGATGTTAAGAAGACTATCAGTAACTAATGGAGTACCATGGTGATTTAATCGATCAATGGCTTGAAGGAAGTTATTGTAAGTCAATACATAAAGTTCATCAGTGCAGTGTTTAAAGCAGCAGAAATTGACTTGCAGGCACAGGTGTACTTCAGTATGGTAGGTATTAGCTCCATTTGTCAATATGGAGAAATGAAAGCTAAGAAAGATTAATTGGGTTTGCCAAGGCTACAAAATACCAGAGTGACAGAATCAGAAAAAAAGTCTGTTGTCTGATACTCCAGTTCTATCTCAGAGTCCTACATAATACTGCCTTCCGTTATATTGCCTACTGATTTGGTGGATAGCAGGCTCACTTCAACGCTGTGACTTTTCGATAATTAATGACTGGGAATGCCTTCTCTCTTCTTTCTAAGATGTTAAACTGTTTCTCAGTGAGTTCTCAGTCATGAATCTCTGTTCCATACGTGCCTATATTTCTCGCCCCATTGACTTCGCAGCTAGATGGAATACAGGAAAGATGTAAAGCCTCTGCCCTTTTTTCCATTAGTGACAATATTTTTCCAGTTCAGTTACAGGTTTAAGCACAGGCTCTTTGTTAGCCGATCCATCTAACACTTTACTTATGCAGTGCCCCAAACACACAAATGCCTTCTAAATCTTTATATTCTTATTCTATTAATTTTAGAGACAAAAGTTATGTATTTCTCCCTGTTCCTACACTATCCTTAGGTAATGAAATATATATAATTCTGCAGTAATTTACTGATATGATAGATTACCAAGGATTCTTGATTAAATTTTACTCATTCATGAGCAACTATTTTTAACCCCATTTCTCAAGGACTGGAATTTGTTTTATAAATCAGGGTGCCTTTATGATTATAGCAAACTGTTTTGAAACATGTAAATAATGACAATTGAACTTTTCCAGTCAATAGTTTGACATAATACATTTAATTAACTTTCTTACCTCATCCCAAAGACACCTGGAAATTAAAATCTTTTCCTTTTTGGAATGTGTATCACATATTTGCAATATTGTATCATGGGTGGGTGGGGAGAAAGAAAGAAAGAAAAAAGAGAGAAAGAAGGAAAAGAAAAAAAGAGAAAGACTATGGCTAGGTGCAAAACAAAGAAAAGATCTTGTTACTCTGGTAGCAGGTGTACTCAGCTAACTGGTTGCCAGACAATTGTGATTTCACTGAACAAGACAGGAGTAACAAGTGTGGGAGTACAAAGCTGCACTGGTAGCATGTGTGACCTTTGAAGTGTGTGTGTGATTTATCACAGCAACATTTCTTCATTTGAAGATATGCAGTTTAAATTCAGGTTACATTTTAAAAATCATAGAAGCAAGATTTATTTTCTTCAAATCTTTCATAGAGTTTAACCTTGCCTTTAAACAATGTGAATTAAAATCATATTTACATATATTCTTCCCTATATTTTTACTTTATTACCTGTAATAATTAGCTGATACAATTTGAACAGAAGAAATAAGATTCATTAGATTTTTTGCAGAATATGCTCTTCCGATTATTAGTAAACAGGCTGCTTCGGCATGGAGAATACCTGGCAAAACCATATGCTTTCATTAAAAGAAGTAAACTGTAATCTAAATAATTTTTCCTCCTTTGATTGATAGACAGTTTTTGAAGAATGCAATTTGTCAAAAAGCCTTTTCCCTTTTCTTCTTGAAATTCTTGTTTCAAAGCAGTGCAAGCAATTTCCTGTCTGTGATGGCCTTCAGGACATAAGATATCCTTGTCTTTGACAGTAAAGGGCCTTTGTGTTGTTTGAGCTGCACTCATCATTGATAACAATGAGACTGTCAAGTGTGGAATTTGAAACCTCACATTCAATAAGCATCTTTGTGTAAGGAGGCAACAATATAATAATGTTTTCTTTCTCAACCATAGAAGTAAACAACTAGAAGTTCAGATTTTTTATATTACATGATAACATTTGACATAATTACAAATGAAAGTAATTATAAAGGATTAGGAGGATGTTTTGTAGAGTAGAATGTAAGCTATTTGTGAAATTATACATTAGCAATAAAGGGAATTGTGACAATAGAAAGTAAAAACGTACAAGCAAAAGTTTGAAGTTAAATACCTGAGCTATCACTGAAAAAAAATGAAAGAATTATGAATGTTAGTGTTACAGTTAAATGCCCCATACCCCAAAGCCTCCTGTGCTGATAGGTGGGGCTGGTGGGAAGTGGATACCGGGCTTAATAGCACTGGTGAATTTACAATGTGCCATTGGGAGGTGGATCCTGGGGGCATGACCTGGAGAGTCCTGAGCCTCTTTTGTTCCTCCCTTCCCTCTGCTCCACCTCTGTGCCCTGAGCAGTTTCTCCATGCACTGACCCTGCAGTGCCATCCTGCCCTGGAGTCAATGCACTAATGGTCTGATGCCTTTACAAACTCTGAGCAAAAACAAACCTCTCTTCCTTTAACTTGTA
The DNA here is from genome assembly GCA_004027455.1 of Hydrochoerus hydrochaeris. NCBI lineage: Eukaryota > Metazoa > Chordata > Mammalia > Rodentia > Hydrochaeridae > Hydrochoerus > Hydrochoerus hydrochaeris. The sequence continues at coordinate 29,785 of PVLA01005525.1, forward strand.
AGTGTTGAGTACTGTGTCTCAGGAAGGAGAATGCTACTAAAACAGCTACGCTTTCATTTCTCTATTTAGAAAAAAACACACTAAATTGAAAAGAACCTTTATTTAATCACTCATTCTTGATGTTGATTTAATCCATTTTATTCTAACTCAAATTAGAATCACATTTTGGAAGGGGTTCATAGCTTATGAGTGAAAGACAATTTACCTAACAATTTTGTAACTTGCAGAGGTAAATTAAGTAAAAAGAAATTTGAAGGCTGAGTCATAACTTTTGGTCTTACAATGGATAGTACTGCTGATTACAGTTACATTAAATCTTAGAACAAATTTAATTTGGAATAAAATTTCTATTTCTTGAAAATGTAGTCATATTCTGTTAATTTAATATAATGATAAATCTATTAGACTATAAGACCCTAGATAACGCAAAAATTACTAAATTATTAATAATAGTCACTACCAATTTTTATTTTTTAATTTAAAAAAAATTTACTTTTAATGATAGTAAAATACAATAACACAAGACAGAACAAAGCCAATCAAGACAATGTAGCAAAATTGGTACAGAACTTCAGAACAGGATACAATAATAGTTACTATAGTATATCTTGTTATCTTCACAATAGTTGTCCATTTCATCAGGTATAACAAAATCAAACCAAAAATAAAACACAATAAAACCAATAAAAACAGAATATTGAATAAAGCAAAGCAATTAATCAGAACAAAGCAAAACAGTGAAAACAGTATGAGAGTTCAAAAACAAAATATAAGGAAATCCTTTACATTTGCTATGTTGCATACTGTCATTTCCCAAGAGATGCTCAGACCACTGGCTCTAGGTCTGCATAATCAACCAAAAAATACAAGCATTTAGTCGCTTTTATGTACCTTAGTTGCTATCAACTCAGGCTGGCCTTGGAACCATCTGGTTGCTAGTCGGGGGCAGAGTCGGGTGTTGATTCTCAGCCTGCATGCCTGTAGGCTTGCGCTGCTTACCAGGAATCTTGATTTCTGGATCTTGATTCCTTGGTTGATCCCCAAGTCCCGGCATGGCAAATTCTGGGGAGACACTGACTTTTCTCTTCCTCTCAATTTTTATTCTTAACACCTACAAACTAATTATTTCACATTATTACTGGTCATTATAATTAGATATTTTTTATTTCTTAAGAACAAATACTTAGTCTTTGTTACTTCTTTGCAAAATTTTGAAAATATAGATTCAGAAAATGTATCTTCAAACAAAATTAGTACATATGTCTGATAGGGATAAAACCATAGTATAGTATTTTTGTTTTTTTTAAAACATTGTATTTTCTTGAAACATTATGTAGTCAAAGGGAGGAAACCTGGGACTGAATCCTTTCATCTCCAGTGTGCAGAAGCCCTCTGCACGCTTCCTCATCCGACTGTGGTGAGCATTGTGAGCCTATCTTGTAAATTCAGTCCTGAGTAAATGCTGACTGACACAAAGAGACTGGGCTATAATATGCTAAGTGACTTCATTTGTGTACATACAAGTGCAGGAATATCCATAGTAGAGTCTATTAATGCTTAAAATCTACTTAGAACAGTATTGCTGTTTAAACTACAGGGAAAAGAGGACACAAAGTCTACTATATCCCTAAAATTTTTCCTCTTCATTTTAGTTCCTGTTGATTCTGGTGTTTTCCACCTCCCATGCTAACACATGTATGATCTTCTCTAACACATGAGTATGAGTTAATATTCATATACATATTCTTTTTTATTTTTTATTTTTTTTATTTTAAAGAGAATAAAACAAAACAGGACAGATCTAAGCAGATCAGAACAGAACAATATAAACAACATAGCACTTCACAAGACAATTGGATATTAACAGTAGCTATCATAATGTCTCTTTCTTTGAAATATTTGAGCTTAGCTTTATACACAATAATGTCAAACATAACAAAGTAGAATAAAACAACTCAAGAAAATGAAAGTATTGCAAGGCATTTTAAACCAAATAAATGAAGATGAACAATGACTACTATATTATCTCATTTTCCATAAAATCTTTGTTTATACTATCATACATATTAAAATCCAATAAGACACAATGTGACAGAACAAATGGTGATAGAAAAACAAAAGCATGGTAGGACTTCAGAGCAAGATGATATTAAATCAACAATAGCTGCCATATTGTCTTTTTTTCAAAGTAACTGTTCATACCATCACATATAATAAGATCAAGCAAAACAGAATAAAACCATTCCAACCAATGGATAAAAACATAAGACTTCAAAGCAATATAATGGTAAACCATGATTACCATAAAATCTTCTGTACTCTTACCATTTCTTACACTAGGGAGAATATACGGTATTTATACATGTGAGTTTGATTTATTTCACTTATGAGTATGGATTCAGGTTGCATCCATTCATTTATAAATATCTTAATGTGATCATTCTTTATAGCTGAGTAGTACTCCATTGTAAAAAGTACCACATTTTTTTATACATTCCTCAGTTGATGGGCACTTAGGTTGTTTCCAAGATCTGGCTATTTTTTTCATGTATGTTTTTGCCATTCGTATTTTTTCATCTGAGAACTGTGTGTTCATCTCAGATGCCCATTTTTGGATTGGATCTTTGAATTTTGGGGATCCGATTTTTTTAAATTCTTTCTAAATTCTAGACAAAAGTCCTTTGTCTGAAGGACAGTTCACTTAGATTTTTTCCCAGTTTGTGGGTTTCCTTTTCACTCTTCTGGAGATTTCTTTGGACATGCAGAATCTCTTTAATAAGATGTGACTCTAGTTATTGATTCTGGGAAGTATTTCCCCTGCAGTTTAGTTCTTGTTCATGAATTCTCTATTAACCCCTCTGTCTTCAAGATTTTTACCTACTTTATCTTCCAAAAGGTTTAGTGTTTCTGTTTTAATATTTAGATCTTTGATCCATTTAGATTTCAGTTTAGTACATGGTGACAGGCATGGGTCTAATTTTAGTTTTCAGCATATGGATAGCCAGTTTTCCCAGCATCATTTATTAGACTATCATTCTTCCAGTGAACATGTTTGGCCCATTTATCAAAGATAAGGTGGTTGAGTGTGTTCGTAGTTATATCTTGTAGTCTATTCCATTGATCTTCAGGTCTGTTTTTATTCCAATACCATGTTGATTTTATTATGGTAGATTTGTAGTACAACTTCAAGTCAGGGATTGTGATGCCTCCTGCCTTGGCTTTGCTGCTTAGAATTGCCTTTGCTATTCTAGGTCTCTTCTGGTTCCAGATGAATTTTTGGAGTGATTTCTCTACACCTGTGAGGTATGTTAGTGGCATTTTCATTGGGATTGCATTGAATATGTATAAAAATTTTGGAAGAATGGCCATTTTCACAATATTTATTCTTCCTATCCATGAACAAGGGATGTCTTTCCATTTCCTGAAGTCCTCTTTGACTCCTTTTTCAGGGTATTATTATTTTCCCTATACAACTATTTTACATCTTTCATTAGATTAATTCCTAAGTATTTCATGTTTTTGGATGCTAGTGTGAAGGGTGTGGCTTCTCTTATTTCTCTTTCAGTGATTTTTTTGTTAGTGTATAAGAATGCTATTGATTTTTGAGTATTGACTTTGTGTCCAGCTACATTGCTGAATTTATTTATTATATCTTGGAATCTTTCAACGGAGCTTTGGGGGTCTGTTATGCAGAGTACCATGTCATTGGCAAATAATGATAGTTTAACTTTCTCTTTTCCTATCTTTACTCCTTTTATTTCTCTCTCTTGTCTAATTGCTCTGGCTAGTATTTCCAGTACTCTGTTGAATAGGATCAGTAATAAGGGACATCCTTGTCTTGTGCCTAATTTCAAGGTACCTTCAGTTATTGGCCATTTAATATGACACTAGCTGTTGGTTTGTCTTAAATGGCCTTTATCATATTGAGGTAAAGACCATCTATTCCAATTCTCTGTAAGGTTCTTATCATATCTTATCTAAGTCCTAATGTGAGAACTCAGTGTAATAAATTTTCTTCTGAGGACTGCTTTCATTGCATCCCACAGGTTCCAATAAATTGTATTTGTATTTTTTTTTTGCTTGTAGATATTTGCTTGTTTGATCTTATCAAAAGCTTTTTCTGCATCTATAGAAATGATCATATGATTCTTGCTTTTGGCTCTATTGATATGGTGGATTACATTTATTGATTTACGTATGTTGAACCATCCTTGCATGCCTGGGATGAATCTCACTCGATCATAGTGTATAATCTTCTTGATGATTTGCAGCATCCTGTTTGCTATTATTTTATTGAGAATTTTTGCATCTATTTTCATTAGGGAGATTGGTCTGTAGTTCTCTTTTTTAGGTGGGTCTTTCTCAGGTTTTGGTACTAGAGTGATATTTACTTCCAGGAATGACTTAGGGAGAATTGCTTCCCTTTCAATTTCATTGAAGAGTTTGAGGAGTGTCTGCATTAAGTCTTATTTGTATTTCTTATAGAATTCTGCAGTGAATCTGTCTGGGCCTGGGCTCTACTTTGTTGGTAGGGACTTGATTACACTGTCAATTTCATTCGTAGAAACTGGGTTATTCAGCAGTTTTACATCTTCTTGATCCAGCTTTGGTGGTTCGTATGGTTCTAGGAATCTGTCCATTTCTTCTGTGTTATCGAACCTATGGGAGTAGAGGTTTTTGAAATAGTTGTTGATGATCTTTGTGTTTCCACAGGGTTGGTAGTGATTTCTCCTTTTTCATTCTGTATTGCATGAATTTGAGTCTTTTCTTTCCTTTTTTAAGTTAGTTTGGCCAGGGGCTTGTTGATTTTATTTATTCTTTTGAACTACCAACTCTTTGCTTCATTGATTCTTTGTATTGTTTTCTTAGTCTCTATTGCATTAATTTCTGCTCTCATCTTTATAATTTCCTTCCTTCCTTTGGCTTTGGGCTTGGCTTTTTCTAGATGTTTGAGGTGTAGTATCAGATTGTTTATTTGTGTTCATTCTGTTTTCCTAATGTGAGAACTCAGTGCAATAAATTTTCTTCTGAGGACTGCTTTCATTGCATCCCACAGGTTCCAGTAAATTGCATTTGTATTTTTTTCCTTGTAGATATTGTTTAATTTCTTCTTTAATTTCCTCTGTGACCCACTGATTGCTCAAGAGTGTATTATTCAATTTCCCTGTGTTTGTGGCATTTTTGCAGTTACTTTTATCATTAATTTCTAGTTTCATGGCCCTATGATCCAATAACATGCATGGGATAATTTCAATTCTTTTGCATTTACTTAAATATATTCTGTGGGTTAGTATATGGTCTATTTTAGAGAATGTCCCATGTACTACTGAGAAGGATGTATAATCTGATGTTGTTGGATGGAACACTCTGTATACATTTATCAAGTCCATTTGTTCACAGGTGTGATTCAGTTCTGTTATTTCTTTGCTGATTTTCAGTCTAGTTGATCTATCCCTTTGTGTTAATGGCATGTTAAGGTCTCCTGTTATAATTGTGTTATTGCCTATTTGACTTTTCATTTCTGTTAATACTTGCTTTATATAACTGGGTGCTCTGGAATTTGATGCATATATATTTAACATTGTTATCTCTTCCTCTTGCAGTTTTCCCCTAGCTAATATGTAGTGACCTTCTTTATTTCTTCAGAGCATTTTTGATTTGAAGTTCACATGGTCTGCAACCAGAATAGCTACCCCCACTTTTTTGTTGTTGTTGTTGTTCATGTTACATGGAGTATTGTTTTCCATCCTTTGACTTTCAGTCTATGAGTTTTCTTTTGGGTTAGATGCGTTTCTTGTAGATAGCATATGGTTGGACATTATTTTTTGATCCATTCTGCCAGTGTGTTTCTTTTGATTGGTAAATTGAGGCCATCTACATTAATTGTTATAACTGTCAAATATTGGTTTATCATTGGCATGTTATCTTTCTGCTGCTGTATCTTTACATTTCCATTATGTTTAATTGTCTGTCTTGCTTAGTGTTTTTTCCTATGTGTATCTAGAATGTCTTTCAGTATTCTTTGTAGGGTTGTTTTGGTGATCATGAAGTTCTTCAACTAATTGTTATCATGAAAGTATCTTATTTCTCCATCCATTTTGAAGGACAGTTTTTCAGGGTACATCAGTCTTGTTTGGAAGTCATTTTTGTTTAGAATCTGAAACACTTCACTCCATGCTCTTCTTGACTTTATTGTTTGTGTTGAGAAGTCTTCTGTGATTCTGATAGGTTTTCCTTTATAGGTGCTCTGTCTTTTCTTTCTAAGAGCTTTTAAGATTCTGTTCTTATGTTGGATTTCTGGGATGGTGATTATTATATCTCTCGGTTTAGTTTTGTTTTGGTTATGGCTCTTTGGAGTTTTATATGCTTCAATAATCTGTATATCAGTTTCCATACTCATGTTTGGGAAGTTTTCAGCTATTACTTCTGTAAATAGCCTCTTGATATCATTTGTGTTGTCCCCTTCTTTTTCATTTATCCCTATTAATATTATGTTTTTTCTTTGCATTATCTTGCAGCTGTTGAATTGTTATTTCCTGATTCATTGTTATTTTTAGAAGATCTTTCCTTTCCTGTTCATTAGCTGCAATCTTCTCTTCTAGGTGGTGAGATTCTATCTTCACTTTTGTTGAGGCATTTTTTTGCAACTTTCAATAAAATTTTTGATTTCCTGTATATCTCTTTGAATCTGCTTCACGGATTCTGTTTGCTTCTTACCCTGTTCATTCAGGGATTCAATTTTTTGCTCTGTTTGCTCTAATTTTTTAGCTGTGTCTTTGTTAGATGTGCTCAGTATTTCTTTCACTATTTTTATCATTTTTTCTTTTACCTAGGAGATTATTTCTGATTTGAGTTCCTTCATAGCTTCCTGTACTTGTTTCTTTATTTCACTTGATATCATTTCAGGCATTTCTGGCATATGACTAATATTTTCTTCTATGTATGTGGCTCCCAGGCTTTCTTGGGATGGGATGGACGTTTGAGATTGCATTTTGGTCTTTCATTTTGTCATTTTCCTATATTTCCGTGTTTTGATCGATGTTCCAAAACATTCCCTGGGCATGTTGGAAATCACCTCCTCGGCCCTTGGCTCCCGGGACTCATGTGTCCTTGGCTCCCCTCACATCATGGGCCTGACTCCCCTGGTTGATGAAGGTTACTGGGTATGGTCCACTGAAGCCCGCAGAACCTCTGGAGCCTAGTCCAGTGTCCTAGGGGGCTGGGCAAGCTCCCAACTGCTGAGATTGATGGTTTCATATTCATATTCACTTCTAGATTTGCTATGGAGTTGAGTTAATTTCCCTGTCATCAAGTGCACAAAATGCCACAGATTACTAGGATAAGTGGGAAATAGTAGTTTTGCTTTTAAACATTTTACCAGGAAAGTGTATGGTGTGAATTAGAGTACTTTAGAAGTTCAAATGAATAGGCAAACACCCAATATTGCTCAGCAGGAGAGCTATAGAGCCTTTAAATTTTTTTAAGCCATGTACTTTTAAACTGGTAATGTATCCCAAATTAAAACAAGTTTCAGATCTACTTACTGTTTTAAAGACATGAATATATGTTCACAATACATATAGTCATGTACATATTTATCAATCTAATGATAATGCTAGAGGATATCCTATGATTCAGTAGATTATATTTTATGTGACCCTTCCTCCTAATGCACAGTACATAGGTTGAGTTACATCTGACTGCAGTGTGTTCAAGCTGTCATCAGTTTCTTCCTTCAGAACTTCTGTATCCAGTCAGTGCACATGCATCTGTCCTAGTCATTATTTCCACCTACAGCCACTACTAGTCTAGTCTACCTGCTGTCCACTTGCTCAGCATCCTCTGTTGTCCAGTGTCTTCCAGGCAGCTGTTGCTGTTCCAAATTACTTCCTTCTCACTTTGGGCAAAGAGCTGGTTTTTCAGTTCTTCACACAAATTACCAGTAACAGGTTGTAATGCTTTATAAGATTTCACCGAAGGCTTGAGAAAAGTTGAAGAGAAATCTACCCAGAGATCTCTTCTAAAAAAGGATGCTCTGCAGAGCCACTTTCAGCTCAAGCCAGCTCCAGGGCAGTTCCTCCTCTCATTGTGCAAAGGTGCGCTAAGTATTTTTTGTTGGATAAATAAGTGGAACTAAACACTTGTAGAATCTATGTGTTCAAATGTAACTACAGCATTTTTGAAACAAGAGCCTGTCCACTGCCAATCTGCCAGTGTGCATCAAAGCTCAGTTTATCTGCTGCAAGAAAGAGTAACTTGGGAAATGTCTCAGATCTGAAAAGTCCCAAGGCATCTCTTAGAAGTCAGGAGAAACTAAGAGATTTTCCCTTCCTTTTTTGAATATGCAAATTTATTTCTGAAGTATTGTTATAATACTTTAATTATTCGAATAACTACAATACACACTACTTATTATTTTCTGTTCCTGTCTTGATTTTTTTTTCTCCTCCGTCTGCTCTTTCTGACTTCCCTGACTCTGCAAGCACAGACTTGGGCTCCCTCCCTGCAAACCACCTGGCTTCTTGTTTCCACTCAAGTCCTGTCTCTCTCTTTTTGTGCACTCTTTCTTTTCCATGATGAATCCCTCCTGTCTGCCAACACCTTTATTCTGAGGAAAGGGAAAAGTTAGCTTGAAGAGGTAGGCATTCTGGAATCAACTGATTTTAAAAAAGTGTTCTCAGGACATTTCTGGGAACTTTCTGAGTGAAAGAGCAGGACAGAAATTCTCAAGCCTTGTGATCTGAGTTCCCCAGAATTAGCAGCTCTTGTTCAGAGGTTGCTTTAGGTAAAGCGTGCTAGAGTCAAATAACACCAGTGTCTGGAGAAACAAGCATAATCTTTAAATTGGCATGATAATAATTGAGATACTGACAATCATGCAATTTCATTTTAGCTGATGCTGTGCTTTGAAGATACATTACTTGTGAATTTATAATTTTTGAAATGGTATTAACAAAGCTAATTTTCTCTAGAAAACCATTTCTTTAAGGAGCTTCTAGTTAACACAACTTTTTTTCACTAATTTTATTTTTTCTTATAACTGTGTAACATAATGAAGATCATTTTGGTATGTATCCAAATAATGCTTCCTGATTTGCTCATTAGCAGTATTGCCCAGGTAGCATATCACAACCTAGAGGTTAGGGTACACTGAGGAGGGTAATCAGGACATTCTTGAAGAGAACAGAATGCTGGTCAGAGAGAGAAGAGAATTTAGGGAGAGCAAGGTAAAATAATGGCCAAACCAACAGAAGGTGTTGCATAATAATGGGAAGTATGTCTGGATTGATGGGAAAATTTTCATCTCCATTAAACCAATTGGAGAAAATTTTTATTGAAGGAAGCAGGAAACAGTGAATTTTACAAATTTCACTTTGCTAAGGAAAAAAAATACAACTTTTTAAATGTAGAGTGTTGATTCTCCAGGTGGTTTTGTTAAGTAATAAAATGTTGTTTTGCTGTATTTTATTCTATAATAACAAAAATAAGCATAAGTACCTTTTATTCATTTCAGAATGACAAATGTGGTGGTATGTCCTATTATTTGTAGGTAAAACTTGGTAGCTCTAACTTAAAAAAAATCTGGAAATATATTCAAATTTCTAAAGTAAAATTTAAGTGGCAATTATTAGGAAACAGATTCCATGTACAAAGTTTTTCTGCAAAGAAAAATACTTGCAATCATCTCAAATGTGTGATAGAAACTGAATTTTTGAAAAAAATCTAATTAAATAATGAAATCACCTAAAATTTTGCATCTACTTAGGAAAACACTGCCTTCATCCTTTGTGTGTGTGTGTGTGTGTGTGTGTGTCTTGTATTGATACTATTACTGATGTAGGAGATGTCATAAACAAGCATTCCACGCAAGCTCCAGAGATACAAATGGGGAGCATATTGCTGTTTAATCTTTGTGACAAATACTGTTGCAGATGCCAAGATAGGTGCAAAATTTTCAAGTTACCACCTGGTTTGTTTGCAAGAAGAAAGAGTCATGCTTGCTCAACGGAAATGTTATGGCATTGTGATTCTAACACCTACTATCTGTGCAAGACAAACCTTTAAACTCTTCCATCTGTGATATTGTCACATTTCATTGAGAAGAATCTATACTAGTTACACAGCTATGAGATTGTAGGCAAAAATAAAAAGAATCTGCAGTTCAAAGATCTCAATCTACTTAAAAATTGCTAACTTAGAAGCTAAGTTTCTGTTGTGTTTCTGATTCTTTAGGTCACATTTTTGTTGAATGTCTAACTACCCACAAGTTAGTCAATGAGGAATTTAAATGAGTAAAAATAACATTTCCATGTTACTTTTGTTACACAAATTAGTGGTCCTAAATATTTCAGTCATGGTTAATCAGTTATTGCTAATAGTATTTGAGAGTCTTACCTGCTCAAGGTCAAAATACTACTTGTTGTCATTTACTTCTATGTCATTGTTCCTGTGGACTATTAATATTCATTCAAGACAGAGAAATACAGTGCATTTAGGTGTTTGAAAATCTTATGAATTATGTAGTGTACAATTGTATCAATTTGAGTGGATATTGCCAAGGGACCTATGTGTATTGGTTGTTTCAATAGCTATGGTTATTAGAAACAAAATGGAAAATTTATTTCACATCGGTAAAAAACTGTGAATTGCTATAGGAAATGGTCTCTGGAATAAAATGATATTATACTTGCCATGGAAAATGTCTTTCCAAATTGCTGAGAGCAGGAGAATTTGGTATTTGAAAATCCATAGGACTGTATGATAGCTGTCTGGCTGCCCATGAGCAGGCAGTGCCCAAAGAGCTCACTCTGATGCTGCTTTCTATCTCCTGACCCCGGAACACTTCCTCTACCATTCTTTAATAATCCAGCTCAACGGCCAACAGAGACCTCTGTCCCTCTCATGGAAACCCCTCTGTGTTCTCTAAGATCAGTTTAGGTCTACGGTTTGCCCTCACATTTCCTCACTTTTAGAAAAATCTTTCTAGTGCATTTCATGCAATCTCCACCCTTGCTCTATTTGCTTTTTTATATCTTTAACTGACTATGCAGGACTGAAACAACTGGGTGTGGTGATGCTATCACTTGAGGGTAAGGCAGGAGGATGGCAAGTGCGAGTCCCACCTGGACCATTTAGTGAGACCCTTTCCAAAACCAGAGCAACAGAACAGAACAGAACAATAGCTAGAGATATAGTGAAATGTGAAGGTTTTGGATTCAACCCTACCAAGTCACTTCACTCTGGGAAGCTGAGCCAGGAGGCTCTCGAGTTCAAGGAGAGCATGGCCAATTTAGAGACTTAATGAAACTCTGTCTCAAAACTAAAAATTGAAAGTCAGTTAAGAATATAGAACAGTGTGAAGGACCTGGTTTCAATCCTTAGTACCAAAACCAAGACTGTAATGAATCAAAACAAAGACTGAAACATTTACACATGCAGTGACCAACGTTTAACTGTCCACTCTGTATTTCAGAATCTAATTTCTTCTTTCTATTGTTTTGTTTATTTAAGATTAAAAAGACACAGAAAAGAAAAACAAAAAGCAATACAAACAGACAGCAACCAGAAACCAAACATAACAATATAGGTTTACAAAAAAAGATGATAGGAATTTGAAAAGTTGTAATAATGCAAATTATTAACTTCAAGAGGGTTGCTCTTAACAGATATAGACATTTAAAATTGATCTAAACATGAGCAATAACTGTTCTTTTATAATAACATGAAATTAGTAATATAGTCAGTTTAGTTATTACATATATGTATAAAAATTATATATATATATATATTCTTGTCTTTTTCTTTTTCTCTTCCTTCTTTTCTCCTTTCCCTTATTCCAATTACATTTTCACTAGTGAGACAATATGGTATTTATACATGTGAGTTTGATTTATTTCACTTATGAGTATAGTCTCAAGTCATGTCCATTTACTTATAAACGTCTTGATGCACTTTCTTTATAGCTGAGTAGTACTCCATTGTGTAAAAACACTACATCTTTTTATCCATTCCTTGATTGATAGGCACTTGGGTTGCTTCCAAGATTTGGCTATTACAAACTGTGTTGCTATAAACATGGTACACATATATCACTGTAGTTTGATGTTTTCAATTCTTCTGGGGAACAGCCAGGAGGGGGGATAGTTGGGTGAAATAAAATGTCTAATCCTAGTTTTTGAGGAATTTCCACAGTGGTTGCACCAGTCTACACTCCTACCAACAGTGGAGAAGAGTTCCTTTTTCCCCCACAATGCTTCCAGCATTTGATATTGGTTGACTTCTTGAAGTTGGCTATTCTTTCTGGGGTGAGATGGAATCTCAGTGTTGTTTTAATTTGCATTTCCCAAATGGCCATTGATGTTAAACATTTTTTCTTATATTTATTTGTCATTTGTATTTCTTCATCTGAGAAGTATGTATTCATCTCAGATGCCCATTTTTGGATTGGATCCTTGAATTTTGGGGGACTGATTCTTTTTTAATGCTTTATAAGTTCTAGATAGAAGTCCTTTGTCTGAGGAACAGTTGGCCAAGATATTTTCCCAATTCATGGGTTTTCTTTTCACTCTGTTGGAGATTTCCTTTGACATGAAAAAACTTTTTAATAAGACGAGATCCCAATTGTTGGTTCTGGGAAGTGTTTCTTGTGCTGTTTTATTTTTGTTAATGAACTTTCTGCCTACTCCTATGTCATCAAGATTTCTACCTACTTTGTCTTCTAGGAGATTTAGTATTTCTGTTTTAATATTTAGATCTTTGATCCACTTTAATTTAGTGCTTGGTGATAGACATGGATTTATTTTTAGTTTTGGGCATATGGAAAGCCAGTTTTTCAAGCACCACTTATTAAAGAGGCTATCTTTCTTCCAGCGTACATGTTTGGCCCCTTTGTCAAAGATAAGGTGGCTGAGTGTCTTTGTAGTTGTGGCTGTATCTTTTAATATACTCCACTGATCTTCAGATCTGTTTTTATTCTAATATCATGATGATTTTATCACATTAGCTTTGGAGTATAAAGTCTGGGATTATGATGTATCCTGCCTTAGCTTTGTTGCCCAGAATTGCCTTTGCTATTCTAGGTCTCTTCTGGTTCCAGATGAATTTTAGATATGATTTCCCTAGATCTGTGAGGTATACAAATGGTATTTTGATTGGAATTGCATTAAATCTGTACAACAATTTTGGGAGAGTGGCTGTTTTCACAATGTTGGCTCTTCCTACTCATGAATGGGGAATGTCTTTCCATTTTCCAAAATCATCTTTGATTTCTTTTTTCAGAATATTGTAATTTTCAATGTAGAGATCTTATACTTGCTTTGTTATATTGATTCCTAAGTATTTCATTTTTCTGGGTGTTATAATGAAGGTTGTGGTTTCCTTATTTTTCTCTCAGTTTGTTCTTTGCATTCAAGAAAGCTATCGATTTTTGAGTGTTGAACTTGTATCCAGCTACATTACTGAGTTTGATTATTATATCTAGACATTTTTCAATGAAGTTTTGGGGGTCTTCTATGTAGAATATTATATCATCTGCAAATAATGGTAATTTAACTTCTACTTTTCCTATCCTTATTCCTTTTATTTCTCTTTCTTGTTTAATTTCTCTGGCTAATGTTTCTAGAGCTATGTTGAATAGGAGTGATGATAATGGACATCCTTGTCTTATTCCTGATTTTGATTTGAAAGTTTTCAGTTCCTATCCATTTAGTAAGACATGGGCTGTTTGTTTATCATATATACTTTTATCAGATTGAGGTATACACCATCTATTTAGATTTTCTGTAAGGTTTTTTTTTTATCATGAATGAATGTTGGATTTTGTCAAAAGCTTTTTCTGCCTCTATTGAGATGATCATGTGATTCTTGTCCTTGGCTCTGTTGATATGGTGTATTACTTTTATTGATTTGCATATGTTGAACCATCCCTGCATTCCTGAGGTGAATCCTGAGATGAATTCCTTGATCATGGTGTATAATCTTCCTCATGAACTGTTGCATTCTATTTGCCCATATTTTATTCAGGATTTTTGCATCTATGCTCATTAGAGAGATTGGCCTGTAATTTTCTTTTTTGGTTGGATCTTTCTCTGGTTCTTGTATTAGGGTAATTCTTGCTTCCAGGAATGAGTTAGGAAGAATTGCTTCCCTTTCAATTTCATTGAAGAGTTTGAGGAGTTTTGGCATTGTTTTCTTTGAATTTCTTGTAGAATTCTACAATGAATCCATCAGGACTTGGGTTTTTCTTTTGGGGAGGGGTCTAATTACATTTTAAATTTCATTAATAGAAATTGGATTATTCAGCAGTTTTACATCTTCTTGACTGAACTTGGCAATTCATATGTTTCTAGAAATCTGTCCATTTCTTCTGTTATTAAACCTATGAAAGTAAAGGTTTACAAAGTAGGAATTGATGATCTTCTGTATTTCCACAGGGTATGTAATGACTTCACCATTTTCATTTCTTACTGCATGGATTTGAGCTTTTTCTTTCCTGTTTTTGATAAGGTTGGTTAGGAGTTTGTAAATTTTATTTATTCTTTCAAAGAACCAACTCTTCACTTTAGTAATTCATTGTATTGTTTTCTTAGTTGCCATTGCACTAATTTCTGCTCTGATCTTTTTAATTTCCTCCCTTTGGGATTTGGGCTTGACTTGCTCTTTTTTTTCTAGAATTTTGAGGTGCAGCATTAAGTTTTTTTTGTGTGTTCTTTCCATTTTCCTAATGTGGGAGTTTAGTGGTATAAATTTCCTTCTGAGGTCTCTTTTCACTGCGTCCCATAGGTCCTGGTAATTTGTATTGTAGATATTGTTTAATTGCTTCTTTAATTTCTTCTGTGATGCACTGGTTGTTTAGGAGAATGTTATTTAGTTTCCATGTGTTTATGGGGTTCTTGTGGGATTTTTTGTCATTAATTTCCAACTTTGTTGTACTATGATCAGATAATATGCATGGAATTATTTCAATTCCTTTGCATTTACTTAAGCATGTTCTGTGAGTTACTATATGATCTATTTTAGAGAATGACTTATGTGCCACTGAGAAGAATGTGTATTCTGATGTGGTTGGGTGGAAAACTCTTAACACATCTACTAGGTCCATTTTTTCACAAGTTTGATTTAGTTCTATTATTTCTTTGCTGATTTTTTGTTTGGTTGATCTATCTCTTTGGGAGAATGGGCTGTTAAGGTCTCCTGTTATAACAGTATTATTGTTTATTTGGTTTTCCATGTCTATTAAAAATTGTCTTACATTGTTGGGTGCTCCCATATTTGGTGCATATATATTTATGATTGCAATCTCTTCCTCTTGAATTTTTCCCCTAACAAGTATGTAGTGAGTGACCTTCTTTAACTCTTTATTATTATTGGTTTGAAGTTCACATTGTCTGAAAAAAATAGCTACCCCTGCTTTTTTCTAGGTTCCTGTTTCATGGAGTATTGTTTTCCATCCTTTGACTTTAAGTCTATGAATTTCCTTTTGAGTTAAATGTGTTTCTTGTACACAGCATATTGTGGGATTCTGTTTCTTAATCTGCTGTGCCAGTCTGTTTCTTTTTATTAGTGAGTTGAGACCATTTACTTGATGGAAATAACTGATAAGTACTGACTTATCACTGTCATGTTATCTTCTGTTGTTAGTCTTCTACTTTTTCTGTTTAATTGTTTGCCCTGCTTAGTGGTTTCCTGTGGCTGTTGTTCTTAGGATTGTAGTTTTCTTTGTCTCTTTCTAGAGTTTCTTTCAGTATTATTTATAGTATTGGTTTGGTGGCTATGAATTTCTTCAGTTGTTCTTTGCTGTGGAAGTATCTTATTTCTCCATCTATTTTCAAAGATAGTTCTGTGGGATACATCAATCTAGGTTGAAAGTTGTTTTCTTTCAGGACCTGAAATACTTCATTCAAATCTCTTCTTGACTTGAAAGTTTGTGTTGAGAAGTCTACCATGATTCTGATAAGCTTTCCTTCATAGGTGATCTGTTTCTTTTCTCTGACGGATTTTAGTATTCTGTTCTTGTGCTGAATTTCTTATGTCCTAATTATTTTATGTGTAGGTGAAGTTTTATTTTGGTTACGGTTAATTAGGTCACTTATCTGCATGTCAGATTCTCTTCCCATGTTTGGAAAATTTTCTGTTATTATTTCTGCAAATAGTCTTTGTAGATCATTTGTGTTGACTCCTGCTTTTTCATTGACATCTGTAAATCTTATATTGTTTCTCTTTGCATCATCTTGCAGTTGTTTAATTGTTGTTTCCTGGTTCCTTGTTATTTTAGGAGATCTTTTCTTTCATGGTCATAATCTTCCATCCTGTCTTCAAAGTATGAGAGTCTATCTTCAGCTTTATTCAAACATTTTTGACAGTTTTTAATGGAATTTTTAATTTCTCAAATATCCCTTTGAATCTGTTTCATGCATTCTAATTCTGTCTTACAGTGTTTATTTAAGGTTTCCATCTTTTTTATGTTCTTCTATTTTTTTATTTAGATCTTTTTAAGGTACAGCATGTCTTTCATAATGTTTGTCATTTCATTTTTTACCTGAGAGATTCTTTCTGACTTGATTTCCTCTTTATCATCATGGAGTTGTTTCTTTACTTTATTTGCTATCATTTCAGAAAGTTCAGTTGTTTAATTTCCACTGTCTTCCCTTTCTTTCTTTCTTTCTTTCTTTCTTTCTTTCTTTCTTTCTTTCTTTCTCTCTCTCTCTCTCTCTCTCTCTCTCTCTCTCTCTTTCTTTCTTTCTTTCTTTCTTTCTTTCTTTCTTTCTTTCTTTCTTTCTTCTTCTTTCTTGTAGCAGGGATCAAACTCATGAACTCACATTTGCTAGGCAGACGCTTATGCTGCTAAGCTAAATCCCCAGCCCCTGTCTTCCACTTCAGTGTCTCTTAGATTTGTTCTCAGAGGACTGAGACTGCCTCTTGCTCTTTTGTTTTGTCATTTTCCTCTGGAACAGAGGTGGCTGGTCAGGCACCCTCCTGATGGATTGCATTGGAGCACTGCATGGGTACAGTTTCAATCCTCCAATATCCCTGTGGCTAGCCAAGCTGTATCCTGACCTATGGTGCCAGATCCTTGTACTCTGTGGTCTGTGAGGCTGGCCAGGTGTTCCCATGATATACTGCCCAGGGTTGCTTTTGGGTGTTGGTCTGGGCAGAGGTTGGATTCTCTTGCTGCCAGCAGTGACAGACTCTAGGAGTGTGCTGGTGTGGCCTAGAACCTGTTTGAATGGAGTTGAGGACCTCTGGGACCCACTTCTGGAGTGTGGTGCTGGGGATTTACACTTGGCTGGGTGGAGTTCATAACCTCTGGGACCCAGGCAGCTAGGTAGAGAATGACCCGGAGTGTGGCACCACTTGGACTTTCCCCCTGGCTGGGAGGAGTTCAGAGCCTTTAGAGTGTGCAGCTAGCCAGAGTATGTCCCAGGTATAGGGTGCCAAGGCCTTGCTCCTGGCTGATCAGAGTTTGAAACCTTTGGGACACACCACATCTACCTGGGATGCACAACTGAACTTGAGAAGCTAGGGGCTGGGGATTTAGCTCAGTGGCTTAAGCGCCTACCTGGCAAGTGCAAGGTCATGAGTTCAATCCATGGTACAAAAAAAAAAAAAAGAATACAGACAATGAACTTGAGAATCTAATTTCTGTCTACCAAAGCATACATACATTCACAATTTGATTAGCATGCTGTTTATGTTATGATTTGCATATTAAAAGACTTTAAATTCTTTATTTTGAAGACTGTCATAAAACTGTCACATTAGCAGTAAAATGTTTTATTTATTTATTCTTCTTTTGTGGTCCTGGCGACTGAATCCAGGGCCCAGTGCATGGAGGCTATACATCAGAACTATGTTCCAAGCCCCATTTTTCTTTTCTTTTCTTTTTTCTCTTTCTCTTTCTTCCCTTCTTGTATTTTAATCCTTTTTCACTGTTACACACAACATACATAGGCACATTTCCTAAATCACTCAATGGATTAGACAAGGGAAAGTTTTGGAGTAGAGAAGAGAACAAAAATTTTGATTTCAACAAGTAGAAGTTTGGAGACTTGAATTTTCTATGAGGCTTTTGAAATACTATTTTGAGAAAGATTGGATTTACTTTATGGCAACAATTTTAAGTATTTTTGCTTCAGACTAGTTTAATATTACATTTTCTGTTGCATTGATTTTGTAAATGAATCCCTGTTGAACTATCTTTTCCAAAGATAGTGTGCCATCTTTTTCAAGCATGGATTAATGCCTTGAATTTACCCTTTGATGTTAATAATTAAAAAAGAGTAAAATCTCCTTGTGGATTTTTCCTTCAATGTAAGTGCAATTACCTGATAAAATCTACACAAATGATAAAAGACTGGTTGCAGAATATGTTTCATTTTGCACTGACAGGAATAAAGCTACATTCATTTTTGTGGTCTCTGGAATCATTAAGCTTTCTAGAGATAATGCTTTGATTTTCAGTAATAACTTATATGGCAGTGCATGTGGTTTCATTTAGTCTTGAAATACATATTGGGCATAAATATTTTGAAAGGTTCTATGTATTAAGCAAAATAAATAATGTAGCTTTTAGAATTTTTGTATCTTAATTTTACATTGCTGGGGATTGAACCTGGGGCCTTGTCCGTGGTAAGTATGTGTCCTGCCATTGAGCTGTGTCCCCCAACCTCAAGGTTATTTTCAAAAGTTCCTGTAGTGCCTTAGGGAATATAGAATAATATCAAAACACAGAAATGTTCTAAAAATGGTAGAATATGTTTCAGGAGTATATAAATGATAATTTCTTAATTGTTATTTATTTCCTTCCACATGGCATAGTCCTGAACTATTTAGTCATTGATTTGGAAGATATAATCTTTTCAAACTTTGCTCAGCAACCATGTGTTGATTTCTTAAAAATTCTTGGATGTTATTTGTAAATTTTATGCTTCTGATTTGAGACACACAATTGTTACTTTTGCTTTATTTTCACTCGTAGTGTAAACAATAGAATATCCTTGAAATAGTATGTTACTTTTTAAAAGAGAATATTGTAATATATGAGTTTAGCCTATATAAATTATTATGAATTTGTGACAGTATAATTAGTGTAAATTATTTTCAGCTCACTGAAAAATAGTGAGACTATTGTTGATAAAATGCTGAAACATTTGTTTAATTTCAGAAACTTAACTAGAGGGAAAAAAAAAAGCAAAACAAAAACCTGCTAAAGCTACCAGGAAGTAATAAAATCTTTAAAAAGTTGTTGATTCACAGTAATACTAGAAGTTTTCCAGAACAGATTTGAGGTACAGTAGTCTGGTTGTGGGATGGGCTAGTGGATGAGTGGGTAATTTGATTGAGAAAGCCCATCATTTTCCCTAGAATCTTGGTACACTGGGGCAGTGGGGGGCTGATGGAGATGGGGCCACTATCCTTAGGACATACTTAAATAGTGGCTTGAGCTCATTAATTTAATGGATTTAGTTTCTAAATAACCTACTTTCTTATCATTAGTTTCTTGAGAGTTTTCTTATTGGCCTGAACAAATGCTGAAATTACTTGCAAAGGCATTAACCGAGAAAGATTATTTGTTATAGTGTAATTATCCCTCCGTATCCCTAGGGAATCAATTCTGGGGACCTAGAAAATCGGGGTTGCTCAAATTCCTTATATAAAATGGGACATATTTACATGTAACCTATGTACCTTTTCTGTGCTTTATCGTATTTAGATTCCCTGTAACATGTAAAATCATGTAAATTTCATGTAGTTGTTATACTAATTTGACAGAAAGTAATGACAGGAAAAAAATCGGTATGTGTTTAGTAAAGACAATTAAAACCCCAGATTTTTCTATGTGAAGTTTGTTGAATCCAAAGATACAGAATCTGTAGAGAAGCAGGGCCAACTACATTTTCTATCCATTCTTAAAATGTGTGTTTTTCATACGTATGCTATACTGGACTTTAACATGATACGTGATAAGTATGATTCAATTCTTATATGCTAATGGAAAATTTGCTATTCAGAGGAGTTCAGGTTTGGAGTATGTATTGTGATAGAGCCATCATAAGGAAATACAAAAACTAGTTGGCTTAAATAACAGAAATTTATTTCTTCAGAGTTCTGTGTAACGGATGTATTGTCTAAGATCAAGGTGTCAGCAGGGTTGGTTTCTCCTGGGACTTTGCTCCTGGTTTGCCAGTGGCTATTTGATACGCTCTCTGATGGGCTTTGCCCCTGTGTGTGTGCACCCCCAGCATCTATGGAGATTCAAATCTCCTTTTAAAAGAGTACGAGGCACAGTGGATGAAGACCCAGCTCGATCACATTTCTACCCTAATTACTTCTTTAAAGGCATTGTCTGCAAATGCAGGTACCCTACAAGTTAGAGGTATGTGTTTGGGGCAGAAGATAAAACTCATTCCAATACAGGGAATTGCAAGGATTGAGAGTTGTTGAAAAATTAGAACCTTTTAAAAAATGACCTGAGTAACTAGCATGTGGAGTAGCACATGCTATGCCAAGTCTTGGTTTGATGGTTACTGTGTCACTATTAGGACTATTAGACACTGCTTGTGTTAGGAATCTGGAAATCATCTTTACTTTTCCAATATGTCACAAATTATCTGGGAGCATCTGATTTTCCCTAAATATCTGTCCATTGTATTAACTTCTCTCCAGTCTCAGTATCATACATTAGTGTGTCGGTTGGTTAGATTTTTATGGAAATGTCACAATTAGAATTTCTACCCTTCTTTCTGTTTTAACTCCTTCCAATTAACTGCCAGGTTAGTAAATTGGGTGAATGTGCATAAATCCTTCAGTGACTTTCTGTCGACCACCAGACTGAGTCAAATTTGTGTCATAATATCATACTACCCGTCTCATTTGTCTCTACCCTTGTACTCCGCTGCCTTCTCCACTCTTGTCTTTTCTTACCCACCTTTAATGCTCTATGCTTCAGCCAGACCAAACTTGCATTTCCTGTCTTGGCTCTCATACACTACACTATTGAAATTTTTACCTGGGTTCTTTTCTGCCTAGAATGTTGTTCGTACTTAAGGTCTCAATTTAGCTATCAATTTTGTGAGGAAGCTTTTATTGTCCTCCAAACCTAGGAGAGGTGCCATTTTAAAGTGCTACAAAAAACTTCCTCTTTCCTTTGGTATTTAGTTAATCCGTATTTCTTCTATGATAACCTTCTTTCATAATATTAAAATTATTATTTTTTTTTTGCCAGTATATGTCTACTAAAATGTAAGCTCCTTAAGAAATAGGAATATCTCTCTTGCTCATGGCTTTAATCTGAGCATGCTAGCGTTAAGCCTGAGCCATTGGGGACATTCAACAGGACAGGAGTAATGGAGTGAGTAACCTGACTATAGACTCTCTTTTAATGTATCTCTACAGGGTAATTATTCCCCACCTTATAAGATTTTTTAAATTTTTTAATTGTATTTCTTTTGCTGTCTCCTATTATTTTCAGCTTCTGCTTCTATACATTACTTGGGAGTTTTCTGCATTTTGATCCCAAGAATCAGGTCACCACTTGCATTTTTATTTGACCTTACAGGACATAAAGAGAAGCCTGAAGGGTGCTGATATGCTGTGCAAACTGACTGTGTGGATGAACTGAAAACTGAAGCAAGTGACCGCATTAACGGAGAGGGGGAGGGAAGGGCCGCGCGCAACGCGGTGGGGCTGTAGGGCAGCTCCGGCCACTGCCATCCAGCAGCAGACAGACACCAGCACCAGTTCTATCATTTCTAGTGCACTGTGATTGTTCTGCAGTTGCTCAGCCCTGCACCTCTGTGTTTATATGCGCATTTTAAGAGAAGAAATGTCTACCCAAACATCAGTGCTGTAAATTATATGTGTCAATGAATCAAGCTTTGTTCTCCAAGAATCGAAAGTGAAATGTGATTGAAAATGTGATGACTATGCCAAAAATGTTGTCATTTCTAAATATGCACTATCAGTTTCATTAGGAATTGCAGCTAAGTTTATAAACATTTAGTCATGTAAGAAATGTCAAAATAACATTATCCTTTTATTTACATAGAAGCTTTGACTCTTTTAGAACTGTATAAGGAGTTCTCAGGCTTTGTTCATTATGTTTCACGTGTGCTTAGCTCTTTAAAAACATTTTTATTACTATTGGATTCTTCACATACATTCACCAAACACATAGAGTCTTCTGTGAGCTGTGAGAATTGTAGAAAATCAAGTTGCTTCAGTGAGTATATAACAAGGGTCCACAGAGGCAACTGCAATAAAGGCACAGTGATGCCAGTGCTGTAATTTCACTCCTAGACATACATACAATGCAGACACCTAGAGGATATATTAGACCGGATAAAAGAATAGGCCAGCATTCTAAATTTATTGTCCAAGAACTTCCAGAGAAATAGATTTAAACTTTATTATTTTCTAAAATATTTTAAAATCAGTAAATCCATCAATCAACCAACCCCACTATCTATCATCTATTTATCTGTTGGGTACTCGCCCTGATGTCTAGGACTGTGCTGAGGAATGGAGACACAAAGGCAAAGATTCTAGATCGTATTCTTGCTATGAACTTGTTCATAGTCTGTTGGAATGCTCATAGTTTTTCTTTCTAATGTTCTTTTTTGAAAATTTAAAGATTAGCATAATAATTCCAGACAAAATCTTTAATGTTTTCTTTCCTTTTGTACCTAGAATAACTAAATTTAGAAACTGTTGGTTTATAAGATTCAAAGTGGTCTGGTCTGAACTTCTGGTTTCTTCATCATACTTGGTGTATCACTCTGTCTGATCTTCACGTGCTTCCTTCTTTCTAATGAAGTCACTCTGCAGTCTTTTCTTTCTCAGTTTTTATTTTTTTATCAGTACTTGTTTACAGTATATAATGATTGTTTTCCTTATAGGGTGTTGGTGTGTGTCCATAACACATCTTAATTTTTTTCATTTCTTTTCTTTCCCTCCCCCCGCATCCTTTAATTTTGGTCTCTTTCCTTTTTACCAAAAAAAAATCTATCTCCCTTTTTCATATTATTTATATTTTATATTGCTCTTTGTTTATATTATATGGCTGCCAACAGATAAATGGATAAAGAAAATGTGCTATTTACACGTAATGAAACACTACTGTGCCACAAAGAAGCGTATACTGGAGTTATTTGTAGGCAAATGGGTCACCTTGTGACAGTTCTGTGTTCTTATGTCCCTTCCTTATTCTCCTTCAGCGTTATATCCAAACTTCTCTCTACCCTGCAGTCTAAAGTTAGACTCCATTCTCTTCTCCACTCAACATCCTGTATGGTCTGTATCACTCTGAGATTTGTGTACTTTAATAATATCCACATACAAATATGTTTCATCAGTAGTGAAAAGACTAACAGATCACTGCTGTATTCATATTATTTAAAAATAAATGACTGGTGATGAGCATGTGTTACATGAATGAATGAGTGAGCATCTAGAAAGGCTTTAGCTGTTCAGCATATGGTGCTCCTGTCTGCATGTACTTTCTGCAATATAAAAACAGTGAGGAAGACCACTGAAAATGCTTTTGTAAATTTTTAAAGCTGGAAACAGTGGTACATACCTGTAATCCCAGAATTTGAGAAGTTAAGGCAGAATGATCACAAGATAAAGTCCTGGACAGTCTTGCAAGACCCTCTCAAAAAAAAAAAAAAAACAACTAACTAACAAACAAATAAACAAAGAACAAAAAAAGACAGAGGACATAGCTCAGTGAAAGCCCTAGATTCAATCTCTAGTTGTTTGTTGTTGTCTTCCCATGAACAATTGCTCATGACATAATTTGGCACTAAGAAGGGATGTGGAATTTCTTGTCAGTGAGATCTCCATACTGAAAGAGCTCTGAAACATGCTGGCTTTCCAATGAACTGATGTGCCAAATATAGTCTATAATGTTCTTTTCCTGAAAATGGATATATGCTTTAGAATTTGGCCATAAAATCAATTTTTACACAAACAACATTAAATTTGAAAGAACAGAGAGCTTTGACAAATAGATCTTATAATATTTTCTCACTAAAAATGTATAGATATTTAGAAAGCTGTGATTTCATGTAAGAACTTGTTACAATGGCATGTCTCTATAATAGGCATATGTGTTATAAAAAAAGTGGCACTTCTGGTTATCTTAAAAGTATGGCTGTATTTCAGATGTTACCAAGCTTTAATTCCATGTGCCAAGAAAGACAACCAATTTCAAAAGCTAGTTTGATCTAAATGCACACACATGGTAAGCACTGCAATGCACATTATTTAAACTGCTTCGAATGCCGCTGTCTCATTTTACAGACTGTACTTTCAAATACTAAAGGTGCATAGAGAATGTTTATTATCTACCAATTTCCTTTTTAACTTGAGAGACAGTACTCAATATGATAAATTACCTTCCTGAAAGAAATCCATTCCAGAAAAGGCCTCTGAAGTGAATACTTGTTAAACTAGAAGATCTTTAAAATGAACACATTTTATATAATGAGAAAAACAAAAATGAAAGATGGCACACTGCAAAAGAATGACTAATATTCATAGAAAAACTGCAGTCTGATAATACACAAAATTGTAAAATTTATCTATTTAGCTACATCTTCTTAAAGAAAAAAATCTAATAGTCGAAGTGATTAGATGTAGGATGAAGTCACAAATGTCATGCTCAGGATGCATTTTTGTTACATGTAATTATGGAACTTAAATGAACAGTGTTGTACATAGCTCTGAAGTAATTTCAAAAGTCTGCTTTTGCATACTGAGATCATGGAAAGTATTCATTCTCAGACAGGAAGTTTTCTGTCCTACCATTGAGCAATGCTTGCACTGGATGTTTCCACTTTCTATCTGCCCTTTGAGTTTCTCAGAGCAGGCTTTAACTTGTCTTCTATTGTTTTCATAAGTGTTTGCAAATCAGTAAATATATATACACACAAATGTGTGTGTATGTATATGTGATAGAGAGAGAGAGAGAGAGAGAGAGAGAGAGAGAGAGAGAGATTAGTTACTGTACTGGGTAATGGAACTATAATAATAACAAAGATTCAAGATACTGTTTTTGCTTTGAAGTCTTCCACATAACTACAAACTCTTCTGCATGAAATAGAGAATACAAATTGCTTTCATGCAAATTTCTCTCATTTCATTCCTATCTGTCCCAGCCACCAGGGAAATACCCACTTGTTAAGTTACCTGGAAAGTGATTCAATGACTTTTCACGAGTCATATGCAGCAGAGTTTGTCTGAAGGAAGATGCTCCTGAACTTTTGGAGAAAGCAAAGCTCCCTTAAGTTGAAGTTAAGACATAGAAACGCTTGGGACAGATGAGCAGGCAGCCTGGAAACTATACTGGGCACTGGAATTTGGTAGCAGGTGGGCCTGGATGGTCCCCTCTCTGAGCTGTCCCTCTAATTCTTAGCCAGGAACACATCTGCGAGGCATCGTGAGTCTGCCAGGAGCTTAAAACATTCATCTACACTTCTCGAATGTCTGAGGAGACTATCTGAAGTATGACAGACCCTTATAACTTTTACAAGGAGACCTTCTAGGAAGAGAAAAAGTCCTTTATTCTAACGCTTAACTTTAAATTTAAATTAAAAAAAAAAGACTGTTCTTATTTTAGGACAGGAAGAGTAGAGGGAATTTTTAAAAATGAAAGAAAAAAGTAGCATTTTTGTATGAAATAATAAAATAAGTGTTAGAGAACTATCAATATTCCAAATCTTTTTAATGTTCCAGACACTCGACCACTGAGTTACACTCCCAGATCTTTATTTTGTGTGTTTTGAGACAGGGCTTCTCTGAGTTGCTCAGCCTGGCTGTGAACTCATAGTCCTCCTGGCTGAGTCTCCCAGGTGCCTGGGATTACATGCATGTGCCACCGTGTCTGGTTCATGTTATTAGTTATACGTATTTCTCTATATGAACATACATATACACATAGATACATATATTTCTATGATAAAATAGCTCAGAGCTATTATATACAAATCAATATAATTTTATAAGGGACACCTACATAGCATTTTAACTTAAAGTCAAATTTTACTTTGCCGGACTGTAAAAACAGGGTTTTGTTTTCCAAAATTGTTTCGGCAATTGTATGCAGCAATTTCAGTTCTGAGTCAACATAATAATTTTTAACATCAAAAGGAATTTTTTTAAGTGTCAAAACTTTCAAGTAGCATGTTGTATCAAAATAATTTCATGAAGAATATAATTTAATATTAATTGTCCAGTGTTGGTTAAACAGAGAAATATATAAAAATGAATTAGGTGACATGGCTTTGATAAAATGTGAAGGGATCTACCATGTTCTTCAGATTAGATAGATAACCAATCAATAGGTTCCTGGTCAGTATCTATATATTAGAAATGCAAGAATGGACAAGCAGAGGTGGAGGTCACCTGTCCCCAGGGAAAGTCACAGTCGTCTGCTCAGTTCCTAGACAACAGCCAACTACCAGACCTCATTCTCAAAATGCAGGGGCAAAACAGCAGTGGCAGCTTTAGCAGAGGAAGCCATGGCTATTTATTTTGGTAACTGCTAACTGCAGTAAGGCAAGTGCTGGGTTTTTAGAGGATTTCTGGGTACACAGCAAGTCGATACTGACATCTGACTTTAGAATAAGAATGAGAAGTGAGGAGAAGGCTCTTGGAACTGTCTTCTATCGTCAATATTTTAAATCAAAAAGGCAAAAAGATAGGGTTACTTCTGCAGGGTAGTTTACACCCTTCCTCTCTCCTGTGGGATTAGAAGGGGAAGACTGTGGCTGAACCCAATTTCTTGTACTCTTTTCCCCTTTCTCTAGTCACTTCCAACTCACCCTTTTCCATAATAACACATCCCCAAACATTATTTGAGTGGTAATTCTCATTTAGGCCCTGATACAGAACTATGATGTTTGAAATAGAATCCTCTACTACCATTCCTCTTTCTTATCTTTTTAAGATAT
The DNA here is from genome assembly GCA_004027455.1 of Hydrochoerus hydrochaeris. Lineage (NCBI taxonomy): Eukaryota > Metazoa > Chordata > Mammalia > Rodentia > Hydrochaeridae > Hydrochoerus > Hydrochoerus hydrochaeris. The sequence goes on from PVLA01005525.1 coordinate 56,736, forward strand.
TTCATTTTTTAATTGTTAAACTATGTCACATCATATTTTAAAATATTAATTTACAAACACATCTAAATGAATCATCCCTGTGCCCAATTAGACTAAGTTATTTTGATAAATTCTCAGTTATCCTTCCTTTTTTTCGTTATTTAGCAATCAGTTTGCCAACTTTTTCCTACCCAAATAACTCACTTGCTAAATTTAACACATATGTATATTTCTATTCCTATTGTATATGTAGATTCAGTTAGGATGAATAAATATTTTGAATTAAGCAAAAAAGTAACAATTTGACATTTACATGATGTCTTAGTTACCTCATTGCTGAGATGCAAAACCCAAACCTATAACTTAAAAGAAGAAAGGTTTATTTAGGCTTACAGTTTGTTGAGGTTTTAGTCCATAGTTGAATGTCTCCAAGGTAAGGCAGAGTAGCAGAGGAGGTTTGCTCATGGCATAGAAGGCAGGAAGCAGAGAGAGATCAAGGAAGGAATTTAGAAGAGGTACATGCAGGCCACTCCCCCAATGACTCACCTCCACTGACAGTTAACATTGCATTTATCTAAAACTCATTAGTGCATTAGTATAGATGGATTAGACCATTGACAAATATCATGAACCCATGACCTAATTTCCTCCCAAAAGGTACAACTGCACGCACATGAGAATTTGGTGGCACATCTAGACATAAATCATAACATATGACTATTATAGTTGAATTATTTTCCCATGTTTATAGGATGAGTTATTCTCTGTTAACATTGATAACCTATGTCTTAAGTATTCCAGCCTTACAGCTTCAATTTCCCTTTTACTTGAAACATAGCATGTTCTCAGTTGCTCCCTACTGGTTAACAGTCATTTTATAAATGGAGCAGTATAATCTTTAAGTATCCCAAGATGCCATCAATCTAAAGAATTTCAGTCTTTTGCTCACATAAGCTTTTGAAGCTCTATGTAAGGTGGGGGGCATATTTCACTATTTATAAATCATAAAACGCTTATAATTTGGGGAATTGAATAGAATTTTTAAATCATTGTACTTTTTATAGCAATATTATCTTACATAAAGATCTACCCTTTTCACTTAAAGTAATGATTGAATTATTTCACTATATATTTTATAGTAGCCTTTAAAATACAGTGAGATTATTTTGCAACATAGTACTTTAAATCAAGAAGTTGATGCATACTAAAGACAGCATACACTTTGAGTATATCTCAAGTTTTCATACATATTACAAAGCTTAAAGATTTAAAAACTTGAAACAATATTATTTGTTGGAGGTTTGATGGCAACAAGATTAAGAACAAGACACTTTGGTGTTTTTAAAGATGTCACAAAACAATGAAGTCTAACAGAGGGGACATTTTAAGAAATTATTTGCCACTACAATTTTGTTCTTCTTTAGCTGTGTAATCCAGTGTATGAGTATTGCTATATGTAAAGTGAATTGGTTAGGTCAATATTCTCCTAATGACAGGATAAATTACTACTGTACTTTTTTACTTACACCCTCTTCCCTGCAACCCCATACACATGATCATTTGAGCCACAAAGTCATACTTGCCAAACTGGTAAACGAAAACTGTATCTGCTTGGCTTTGAAATTACAGTAAATGGGCATAATTAAGGGTTTTTCAATAATATTTTATGAGTGTTATTTCTGTTTTGGAAGAGATATCTGGACTGAAGTTTAGAGGTTAGAAGAACAGGAAGCCAATGAAGACACTGGTGAATGAAGAAATTATGTGTTCTGATCCCTCACTGCCTCAGTTTAGCATCCAAGTTTGGGGAGATAAAACATTAGGCAAGCATGGGGATCTGAAAGTCTCTGGCAGGGAATCAAGAGAAAAAGAGATGTTTATTGAGGTTGGATGGAGGATAATTACATACTCTGCTTTGCTCTGGAAAGTCCTGATTTACATATGCTTTTCCATATATTTTATGTCTGAAAACATGTCCCAGCTTTGAGTGGTACACTACACGGTCACTCTAGGTCTAAGCAGGAGGCTGTGGTCTGAATGGGATTCATACCTGCCAAATCTGACCGTACACGTTCATTCCGCAATGTAATTGTAGCAGGTAGTGCAGGCGTTACAGGAGATAATCAGGTGATGCAGGCACGACTCTCAGAAAAGAAGGGATTAAAGCCCATTTGAAAGGTGGGGTTAGTTTTCACAAGACCAAATTGCTGTAAAAAAAAAAAAATGAGACTGGCTCCTCTCTACTCTTTCACTTCCTTTCTTGCAACATGAGTTCTTACACATGTGCGCTTTGCTTCTGTTGCTCTTTGCTTCTTGCATACATTCTTGCCTTTGTACCTTTCATCCTTGGCTGTGCGGCGCCGTTTGGACTTTCCAGCCACCAGAATCATGAGGCAGATAAATATATATTTTTTGCACATTACTCAGGATCAGGTAGTCTGTAATAGCACAGTAACAAAAAGCTAAGACATGGGATTTAAAGCAACCTTACCAAGTTTCCCTTAGTACTCTGCTGAGATAAGAATGCAGCTGCGTCTTGTTTTGCTTCACTCAATTTAAAAAGACACAGAAGCTAAAAGAACTTGAGGACTTTTGATGAACGAATGGGTTCCAATGTGTGTGTACTAATTTACATTTCAGTAGACACCCAGCAGCTGCAGAGTATGTAATATGCCAAGTATTCCGAGCCTGCTCAATAATGTCACTCTGCAGTGGTGAAATACTTGAGTATAAAAAGCAATAAAAGGTGCTAGCATAAACTGAATGTACAAACCCTGAAATGATTATGTCGAGCCGATGTTGAATAAGATGATGTTTTTGGCCATCACTTGGAATGGAAATTTGAGGAAAAAAACATAATTCAATTATAATAAGAAAAAATAAAGACATGTAGATTGAGAAATGGGTAGCCACTGTAAGTGATATTCAAATGATATTCTGAAGAGTTTGAACAGGTCCAGATCCTCAGAAAAGCTTCAATGGCAAAAGACATATCTTGGGAATTCAACCTCCAGATCTGGCAAAATCTAAAATCCAAGCCTACCATTCCTGCTTTAATGAGAGCCTGGTTAGTCTAAGCATTTTAACCTAAGAAAAAAAATTTGCTACTAAAATAACGATATTAGAGACATATTTTTTTATTTTTCAGGTTTTCTCACAGCCCCAAGGTGACACAAGGTCTCCTAATAGTTTCAAAAGTATATCCAGAATATAATAATTTTTTACTATCTCAAAAGTTACTCACTGTATTCAAAGCCATTGCCATTTCTCGCTGTTGCAGTAACCTCCCAACTGGTCCTCTTGGCTATTCTGGTTGCACTATAATCTTTTCTCAACATAGCAGGCTGACTCATACTTTCAAAAAGATGAATCAGGCTACTTATGAGCTTGTGATTCTTCGATTATGTCTCATCGCTTAGGTTCTCCACAGCTTGCCTCATCTAGCTCTTCCTATCACAACCTTGTGTGAGCAGTTACCCTCTGCACTTTCTCTCTCATATCATATCTCTACACTCTGCTTTTGCTTTCCTTGTTTTATTTGTCTTTGGGGCATCATTGTTGTTCGTACAGACATGCTAATCGTGCTTCCACTGTAAGAATTTTCCATCTTCTGTTCCCTGTGATCACCTTTTCCCCAGAGAAGGCCCATAAAGTGAAGTTTAATACTAGACCCAGTGCTTTTCAATGAAAATTTTTCCATTTTAATTCCTTTAATTTTAAGAAATTTTGCTTTGAAATAACAGATTGAGCTAGATAATTTCTTAAAATACAGCAAAGGGCAAAAGTTGTTATTTCTCTGTGTTAATAAAGCATCAATTCTAAAAAATGCTTACTTTTGTCTCTTGGTAGGGAAAATTTCAGACCACAGTTGTACTGACATTATAAGTTACAGAGAAGGTACACGTAGCACACTTCACCTAGCAATATTTGCGCAACAAGATATTACTGGTATTGGATGCCATGTGGTAAAGAAGTAAACTACATTGTTAATATTTACCAACTTGAAATGTTCACCATCATGAATTCAACGAACACCAATTTGTACTCATTTCATGAAATCATCTACAAACTTAGGTGCTCCTTACAGTGCTCTTTCAATCATGGCAAAAGATTATTGTGCAAAAATGTTAAGCACTATGTGATATTCCTAGAAATACCTGCTTGAATATGACTCATCAAGAGATCTAAGTTCTATGAGTCCAGTTAGATTTTGAGGACTGAGTTAAATCACTTTCCTCATGTGAATGACAGCCACTAAGAAGACTTTAATAATTCTCGTCTCCTGACGTAAATTATTTTTAGTAATCCTGAGTGAAGGAAGAGTTTAACTTGACTCATTCTGGTGAATAGAACACAAGCAGAAACGCTGGATAGTCAGTACTGACATTGGTCATAATTTTTTATAAAACTTCAGGGCTCTTTATTGGACTTTCTCTCTCTTTAACTCTTTATCACAAGGTTTCCTCTGTGGGAAGTTGGGTTTTGCATCCTGAGAGAAACCTGTGGAGAGTGTCCCAAGACTGGGATTTGAAGTAGGTTCGAGCCCAGCCAAGACCTATAGTTGTGACACTGGACACAGATCTGAGATGAAAGCTATGTGAGTGGATCTAGAAGTATTTCTTTCTCAGTTGACCTTGGGGGTGACAGTGACTGTCTGACTGCTATAGTAAGAGAACATAATCTGGGTGATTTAGGAACAGTAGACATTTTTTTTTCACAGATCTGGAGGTTGAATGCCCAAGCTAACAGTGCCTGCATGGTTGAATTCTGAGAAGTGTCTTCTTCTTGTTTGCACACTAGCCAGTTTTTGTTCTCTTGTAACACAGAAGACTATTGAGTGGAGATGCAGACACTGTCATTCTCATGAGACTTTTTAAGCAATATTAGTATATTCTTAGGATGTACTGCCAACATACACTAATAAAAATAAATTTAAAAATTATGTTCACCTTGGGGAACTGATGATATACACATCACACTAATTCTTGTAAGGGCACTAATTCCATACATCAGGCTACACCTTTATGATCTCATGGGATGCTAATGCATTAGAAAGGACTCACTTCCTAAAACTTTTACATTGGTGAATAGAGTTGCAACACATAAGTGTTTTGGGGAAGTGAACATTCAGTCAATTATAATGTCCCTGGATGCCACATGATTGCAGACTCATGAAGGGTGCAGGGGCATGAACACCCAGCTGAGACATTCTTATATCACCAATCCTCAGAAACTATAAGCCAACAAATGCTTATTATTCTCATAACCATGGTTATCCTACCTAGGAAAAACTAAAGAAACATCAGGGGTCACTATGAAGTTCTTTCCCCTGTCCTTTAAGTCTATAACTGGGCTTGATTATATAGGGATTGGCATTCTCAGGACTCAGTACTCAGAGAGAAAAAAAATTATGACCTTTAGAAGAAATGAGATTTTACATTGCAATGTATCTGACAGTCAATTTGACAAACACAGTTAACATATGTTAATTTTATTCTAAAGTATCCAGTTTTTTTAAAAGCAAATTTATGAAGTAATTTGCCAAACTGTAGTTTAAAGTGATAAAATTATGTCAACCAAGTCCAGAGTGACCACTGTCACCTGCTTACTGAAAGATCACCTGGAAGAGGTTTAGTGTGGATCGAGCTGACTCAAAAGGACAGCAGTAGACAAGACAGTGGGGAGGCAGCCACTTTGATCTTCAGGACTGATGTCCTTACATTTCCAGCTCACACCAATACCCTTTGAAATAACATGTTTTGATGTATCTGGTCCAACCACATTGCTACCATTTTAATTGGTCAGAATTCATTGATATCAATCCTCACTCATGGCCTTGTTATATTATGGATCTGCTATTGGGAACCTCCAACATCACTGATCTTTTTATTTGTGTGAAAGGAGAACTCTTTTAACATTATTTATATAACTAATACCCCATAGCTCAAAGTAGCAGCCTGAAGCCCCAGCCTTCCTCCAACATTTTATAGCCTTCATATAGCACAGGAGCTCCAGTATTTTCATCTTTTTTTGCATTGGGAATCAAACTCATGGCCTTGTACTTGCCAGGCAGGTGCTGTGCCACTAAGCTGTATTCCTGGCTCTATTTTCATCTTATAGTTAAACCTTCATAATTAACTCCTTTAAATGCTTCAAGGTGCATATACATATGCAGCCAAATATGTGTGCTCACATATGCAAATATAATTTTTTTCTGAGATGTAAGCACTATACTATGTATAGTTACTATTAGTAAAATAAAAAATCACAATAGTTTTTTCTTATCTCAAAAGATATATAAGCAGTAGCTTTACTATAGACTAAAATTAATCATTTCTGTTTTGTGTCCCTTTACAAATTGATGTGATATTTAAGCTGGATTGTTAATTTGATTGTTTTGAGAGCTACCTAAAAGATTACTAAAGCACCATCCTGGGTGTATCTGGGTGGGTAATGGAGGCATGACCTTGAGTACTGAAAGGGAAATTGAGATTTTAAATAAATCTTGCCAAGAATGCTCTGCAAATCCAGGCAGTCACATCAGAACAGGCCTGGTAACAAAACTTCTCATTTGTGTGTCCCCTGTCTATACTGCCTTTGTATAACTGATGATCTTACAATGTAACTTAAAATGTAGCAGGACATTTCTTCCTTTGTATAACCCATGCCATGTACAACTTATGGCCTTGCAATATGACCTGAAATGTTTAAACTCCCTTAGCAACCCAAGAGTTCATCTAATCCTCCAATCATAATGCACTAAATCTGTCTCTGTACATGCTCGTTGATTTCCCCCTAAAAGCCCCACAACCCTGACTCTTCGGGAGAGACCCCAGTTGAGCTCACCGGTGTAATGTACTGCCTCCTACATCTTCCTGTTTCTTCCCATGTTCGGTCTGTATTCCATAAGAGTCCTATATCCATTCCCTGATCATCTATGGACCTGTTTCCCTGTTCTGTTTCTCAACCTCCATGAAGTAAACAGATTTGTTTCACAGCACACATTTGCCTTGGCACCAGTGGATCATAAGTGAAATCTCTGTTATCTTGAGCTAAGTTAAACCTCTTTAAGTTTCATGTTTAGTCTTTTGTCCCAGCAACAGGAAAGCTGACTGGCATAGAAAAATGGTACTAAGAAAGCAAGGTCAATGCTGTGACTCTGCCTGACCAGGGTCTTTGGAACTGGTTTGCAGGAAGAGTCTGGAGGGTTTCAGAGATGCAGGCTGGAGAAGTTCTAGAATGCTAAATCGCACCCTGATTGGTGATTCTGGCCAGAGATCAGAAGACCAGAATGCTATAAAGAATGCAGATGGTAAAGGACAGGATCATGAGTTTCACTTGGTAATGAGGATTCTTATAAGAATAGGACTACAGACAATGCTGTTATATTCTTTTTTTCATATATACTAGAAATTGAACTCAGGACCTCACACTTGCCAGGCATACGCTGTACTGTTGAGCTACATTCCCATCCCACCTGTTATAATCTGATAAAGAACTTTCTTACATTTTACCCCTATTGTAAGACTCTATATGAGGCTGAATTTCAAGGCAGTCCCATGTTCAGTCTGTGGCGTGAGTACTGCTGGCTGATTTTAGCCAGATTTATAATAAGAATCAGGAGCAAAAAAAAAAACCTAAAATGTTTGAAAATTTGGAGAATGACCAGAAAAGAACTACATGAAAAAGTGGGGCCAATGAGAATATTGTTAAACAGATTGGAACACTGAAATGAAACCAAGTGCTTTGCATCATGTAAAATGAAAGATGACTTGAGAGTATCTCAGGAACTTGCTAGATTATACCCTGCATGGGCTCAAAGCATAAAAGGACAAATTCCTCTTACAGCCTTTGCTTTGAGAAGAAAGTCTGAGAGTAACCTGCTCATTCAGGGCTGCTGAGGAAAGTACATTCCAGAGTTCAGACATTGCAGCACCATAGTCTAAGGGGGCATTGCTACTATTCAAGCTGACGACAGATCTCAGTGTCTTTCACATGGGACTGGGGTATTGGTTGCTCAGGCATAGAGAATGCATCTTGGTTATTTTTCTTTTCTTGCTGAAAATTAGTAAAGTGTATTTCTGGATGTGTCTATGTGGGTCCTGGAGGTATGACATTAGGTATTAGATGTGGCCTCTCTGGCACAGTTGCCCTGGGTCCCTAGGATTTAGGAAGCTGTGTTCCACTTTGCCTTTCTGCCATGATGTTCTTGTTTTAGAGCCAAGTGATCATAAACTGAAACTGTCTGAAACTGAAGTCTCTTTTCCTTCAAGCTGCAGTGTTGGGTATTTCACTTCATCAATAGAAAAGCTGGATCAATGCAATGGCTCATAGACACGTGCAGAAACACAAACTTCTCTTCTTAGAGAATATTTAGCAACAATATTCCATTTGTTCAGGTGTTTTCATATGTGTATCACTTTCAGAGATCTCTACTAACAGTTCAGAAAGTATATTTTTAGGGTTATTGTTTTGTTAGGTGTAGAGATATTATAAACTAATAATTCCCAGAACATGAATTTTTTAAAAATGCTAGTTTAAACAAAGTGCAATAAATATTGTCACCTCACAAACACCAAACATTAATATGCATTTATTAAATGAACATATTATTTGCCAAAATTAAAACACTTACTAAATTATACAATGGGAACTATAGGATATAGTTTTACTCAAAAACACTGGTAAACTTTTTAAAAGGTAATGAATCATATTTGGGGAAACAAAGAAAGGAAGGAAAGAAAAAAACAAAAATTAGACATTTTATTACTTTTCCAATAGGTTAAAAGAAATAGTAACATATTTAATTCTCTGACTGGAATCTATACAGCATGTTTTATGCTTTACCATGTATTTATCATCACATTGTGTAGACTCAGTTATTAATGGCAGAGTGAGGAAAGTAGGGAGAAAGAAAGGCATTAGTTAGACATAGCATTAAGGCACTTGGACAGTCATCTTAGAAGAGATATTTAAGGCTAATGTAGAAAGTTGGTGGCTGGCATCTTTCAACTGTTTAGTAACTAGAGGTCAGCCTTGAAGGAGGATTCTCACTGCATGTGTAGCCTTAGGGTGGGAAAAAGTTTTAAATGAACATTTAAAAATAACCTAGTACCATTTATGACTTACAAAATGGAGACACTGGCTTCTTAGTATGTTTTTATATAATAAAATTTAAGAGTTTTCTATGTAAGATTCCTTGATGAATTCATTATTATAGTTGAATATTAATAAATACACGAAGGGTCATCAGTAAATAGTTGCTTAATAAAATTGACTATGAGTACATTTCTGCTTTTTTGGGGCTACTTCTTAAATAGTTCTTCAGACTTAATATTATCTCCATTAAACAGGTTTCTATTTTATTTCCAAATTTTTAAAATTCCTTTTATTCTCAGCCCAGACTATCATTCCTGTGCTATCTTGTTTCAGGTAGCTTTTTTCTACATATTCCATTTTCTATTTTAGCACATCCATTTTTGTTTCTAAGATGTAAATCTGATCATGTTCCTCCAATGTTTGTCTGTAGTAACTGTGTTAGGGGTAGGGTAACACCCAAACTCTCAGATTGAGTAAATGTTTTTATACTGCAGCTACTTCATGGCTTTATATTTTTACACTTTGTCTTCTGTTACTTAAAACCTTCTGTACTGTCCTCTTGCCAAATTTCTGGAACTACTTAAAAAAATCAAGATTTTAGAGATTGTAATAGAGAAAAGTCTCTTTAATGTGTACATTTAACCTTTATAAACATACTTTTTAATATAAACTCTTGTTTAAATTTTTAGGGACATTTTCATGTTCTTTTGTCTTCTTCAAAAAACTTTTAAATGTCCTTAACAAATTAAAAATATAAGCAGTCCTCATCCATCTAAAAAATAAAATGAAGGTATTATGAACAATTTATACTCCCTGAAAGACATGGAAGAATTAGAAAACATCCATGTGCTTAATAAGGATTATGAAATGGAAAATACCAAGGACATGGTTCTTAACAATAATTATAAATATTGCAATCACTTTTCTGCATAAATATTAAAGTATGCCTTTAAACTACTTGTGGAAAGGGCAACTTGTATTTAACTTATTTTCTAAGAAGGTTTTACAGATTTGAAGTTATACAGAGCAGTTAACCTCATCAGAAGAAAATTAAACAAAATAATCATTTTTATACAGGCAGCAACTCCTCCTGACACTTCCTTTTCCTCTTCGGTTATCACAGCATAGATTCATTTTCCCTGAGCTGATTAAAATATATGTGTACATAGTAATTCTTGAAAGAATCAATCAAGAGGAAGGGTCATGGGACCAACAGAATCATGGTTTGGAATGATAAGGAAGTCAGTACCCTGAAGGAAACACAGACACTGTCTGCAGTGTTAAGTGGATGACAATCTTCAGTTGTATCAAGGACATTAAGTCAGGCAATGGCCACTTTCATGATTCCCTCATGAAGACAAGATCAGGGCCATTGTCTTTATTTCATACACCTCTGCTTGTCCTGTCTTCTCTAAAATGTAGCATCCTTCAGAGCCACTTTTCCATGTGTTTACCCTCAAAATTACAGTGAAACATTGGTGCCACTTCCCATGCATTATGACGTTAGAGCTCCTTTTCCTGGACCCATCACCATTGAGTAATTCCCTGAAAAGATTAACACAAAGGAAAAGAGGAGAGGTATTCTCTGGGCATTTTAGCAAACATGGAATTGCTCTTTGGGCCACATACAAGGGAATCTACAAGACAATGAACCATCTAGACACTGAGAGAGGATACTGTTGGGAAAAGAATGCCCCACATACATTTCTATGACAAAACTGAGTGTCCACAGTGTTCCCTGCCGTGCTGTCCGTGTGGTTTTAACCAGCAGGGTCAAGGGTAAGTATCTTGCTAAGAGCATTCACACAGGTAGTGAACACGTTAGGGACCCTACAGGATAAGAAATTTTCCTAAAAATCCAGGAAGGAAAAGTCAGTGAAAGAAGGAAGCCAAATAGCGAGGGTTTGTGCACTTGTGGCATCAGAGAATTCCCTGTGAGAGCTGAGGGAGGAGTGTGAACTGTGGAGCTCTCTATGCACTCACGGCACGGGAGGGTGTTTAAAAAATAAAAGCTTCTGAATTATGAAATTCTTTTGATTTTCCTCTTAATTGCAGTACAGTATCACATGCCTCAAAAGAGTATGTTAAGCAAAATTTAATTCATTGTGTCCTAACTCAATGGGTGATGTCTTTATTGTTAAAATTTAGTGCTTTTTTTGCTAGCAAAAAAGTTTGAGCAATTTCTCATGTGCTTAGAAGAGTATGATTCAGACATTTGGCTCTATGTCTACTCAGAAAGCTGCCATGAAAACAGACTATGTGGAATGGGGCAGATATAACTATTCAGATCATTTTACTTTTCCATATCCATGGATAACTTCCTTTGCCTAATCCATTTATTTTTTTTCTCATGTTTCAATACTTTGTTGTTAATATTCATGTTTTTTCCCCCACTAATCACCATTGATTTTTCTTTAGGTCAGTTTCAGTCCTACATTATTTATGTGGTCCTGGGAGTAAGGAAGAATGATAAGGGAACATAATTAGAGAGATTAAAAACGTGAACTGGAGAGCAAGGAGCAGGGCAAGAGCTACAGTGAGGATGGAGTTATGGAGATAGAGCTAAGTGGTTTTCTCCCTGAAAGAAAGAAAATTAAATTCACCAATGAATAACTTTCCAGCTTGCCTGATAACACACTTCTAGATGGGTGCTTGGTAGCTCTTTCCCGTCAGTTAGTTCAGCTCATGTATCCTTTCCCTCTGTCCAGTGTCCTCATCTCCTAAGGTGTATGCTGCTTCCATACTTCCACAGCTGTGTCTTGTCAGCATGTTAGAATGCCTGCAGTCATCCATAACTATCACATTATACTTCACTCATTACTCCTTGGTTGTCTTTCTCCATCCAATAAAAAGTAGCCAAAGGTCACATTTCCCCTTGTTCCATATTCTATGCATTACCCTACTGTCTAAATCAAAAATGCATTTTTCAAGAAACCTAATTCTGTGAATGAAATATTTTCTCTATAAAGACAATTTTAATTCAGTTGGTGACTGGAAGAAGTAGTAAATGACCAAAGCGTAAAAGGTATCCTATGGACCATAAGTAATATATTAGGTTATGGATGAGAGAAATTGAAGTGACTAAAAACATTTGGGGAAGACTTTATGGAATATGTGAACTTTAAAATGGCCTCTGAAGAACAGGTAAAGTGAAGAACGTGCGTTTCCATGATGGGAACAGTATTGACAGGATATAGAGATAAGAATTAGCCTTAAATGCATTAAGTACTTCATTTATACCACCTGGCTCTAATTTTCTTCTGGTAACAGTACTACTTGAGATTAACCTCCTGCATGTTTTATAGGTAAACACAAAGTCAGACCTCTAGAGTTGTGGCTTCCTGCAGGAGCTGGGCTTGAAGGCATCCCTTGTTTCTGAGCTGCAGTGTGGTACTCAGTAAGCCTCCATTCCATGCAGGACTGTCTTTCTCACAGGATGGACGAGGTGGCTACATTGTGAGCAGCCGCTGTAGACTATGTGGGCTATGTCTTTCATAGCAGGGATTTGTCAGGCTAGGCTGGATTTCATTTGAGAAACTTCATGCACACTTTCATGAGAATGCTACACGTCCTGGCATAAGTGTTTCTCACCGTTGCTGCAGGTCATAACATACATATTACCTCCCCTTACTGTTGGATTTAGAGGCCAACTGCCAGTTCACCATGGTCTCCATTTGATAACAACTCTGTCTAAGAGTCATTTCACTCTAGCGTGCATTTAGACGGTGGAAGGGAAGCAGCTGTGTATTTTAACATTGTGAGGCAAAAAGTCACATGCTTTTTCTAAAGACTTTTTTTGACATTATCTTCCTGATTTTTTTCTGTTTTTCTGTGCATTTGTGACTCTGTGTGTGTGTGTGTGTGTGTGTGTGTGTGTGCATTTACTCTCAAGTTTTGTCTTGGTTCTTTTCTTTTATTGCTATATTGACAGGAACCTGTGCTTTCATGGGCTGCCCAATACAGTTACATAGAGTAATCCACTTCAAAATAGCTTATTTGAAGAATAATTGACAGAAATCAAAAGTATGAGTAGGAATGAAAAAGGAAATACAGATGTAAATGAGTAGAGATGTTGGCATTCCTAACATGAGGAATACTAAGGCCTAGTCCTAAGGAAAAGACTGGCTTACTAAATGATGAAAAGCCTGAAGAAGAGGTATTGTTTTCTTGATTTCAAGTAAGGCCATATTTACAACCGAAGACTAGACCTGATAATATAGAAGTTGAAGGCACCACTAGAATTCAAAATATGTAATTTTACCTTTAGAAGTTAAGAATGACAGTTTTGGCCTTCCTGTCAGCCAGGTTCCACCATAGGGATCGAGAAAAGACTCAGCAAGAAGTTTATTTCCCCTCCTCCAGTAAGCAACTGGCTGATTCAGAGAGAGATGACAACTGAGGTGGAAGGAATAACCTGAGGCTTGTATTGTCTGATTGACTTTGCAGGCCTGGGTCTGGTGCCTGGGCTCTGTTTGGTGGATGGCAGTGTGCATTACGGAAGCTGTGGAATTTCCTTCTGTCTTGGTTTTGAAATTTAAGGTTTTGTTCTGTTTTACTGTTTTGTTTTATTCCTGTATCTGCTAACCTGAGTGGCTATTTTGAAGATAACAACACACAGTATAATAACCATTGTTAACTCCCTATCATCTTGTTCTGAAAACCTATATAGCTAGTGTTTTTTCGTTTTGTCATTTTGCTTTTGTTGTTGTTTCTTGGGTTTGTTTGCTTCCTGATTTTTTTTTGTTTTTTTCTTTTTTCTCTTTAAAATAAAAATAAAATGAATGACAATTTTGTGGTCGTTAAAGACTTCCTAAAATTATATAAAATTTGAAGAATGATGAAAATTCTAAAAAAGTATGATGCTATAATAAACACTGGGTTAATAGTTTTCATTAAAATATTTCTCCAAAAAAAAATTTCTCCAAAGTTGTTAGAGACATGTGGTTGTTACATATTTCTATAAATGGATGAAATAAATTCCAAACATATTTGTCATCTAACATTAAAGTCAATTTACATAGATTGGATAACTGATTAAAATACAGAATAAATGATAATTTTTAGTACTATTTCAAGTCTATTTGAAGATATTTTATTTTATAAAATTAGATAGAAGGTACTGTGTGAACTGATGTTTTGTGTTTATTTTGAGTTCAAATGATAAAGGAAGACAAAAGAAATAGGCAAACTTGCTTTTGACAAATTTGTAATTTGAAAAGATCTAAGCAATACATTCAAAATGTAACTAAATTTGAGTGAATAATTAAAGGAATTGTAAAACAATTACTTAATTATAAAATGCAAAAAATCAGCATAGATGTATTTACTTTGAATCCTTATATAATTATTTCAAACTTTCTGGAACTGATAAAACATAAGATATGTTAGAAATATTTCTAATATTCAGGAAGAAACACATCATTCTTCCACATAGTGAAAAAATAGTTACAGGTAAATTGCAGGACTGTATTTAGTTATTTATTTGTTTATTCACTTGTCCAATCATTTATTCATTTATGTGATTTGATTTGATATCTCTTTTAAATGACCATTTAAATAGCTTATTGAATTAATTTATTTAATCTGTTAGGATATCTCTATTGCTTCAGTTTGGATTTGAACCTAGGTCTTACTTCATAATAGGGATTACATAAACAAAAATATATTGTAATAAAGAGTTGTGATGTTAGCTAATCTTGATAGATCTAAACTGTAAAACAAACTACATTTTTATTTTATGACTCTCATTTTGTGAATGTCTTCTTGTCTTTGTCCATATTCTCTTTATTTACTGAGAAATTTACATCCTCAAACCCACCTATTATTTTGTTGCCTGAATGAATATTTAACTCATTAAATATCTGGAATTTTGGCATGTAATATATTTCTCTATTAAGAGAAAGTCAATTTCTAAGCAGCTAATGAGTATAGAATTTGGGGAAGTATCATAATATTTGGGGATTGTCTATCTTATAGAGGAAAACAAAACAAAAACATTAAGAAACAAAAGTGCCATTTATTTAATATTGTTATTATGTTCTGTTTGCCATACATACAAACTTATCCATTTTATACTACTTAGTACTCAAAATAATCCTGTGAGTTGCAAATTACTGTCATCAAAAATTTTGTTTTAAATTTTGGCCAATGAGGGGCTGGGAGTTTAGCTCAGTGGCATGAGTGCCTGCCTAGCAAGCATGAGGTCATGAGTTTGATCCCCAGTACAAAAAAAAAATCTAAACTTTAGTCAATGAGACATTTCTTATACAACCTGGCTTCAGAGTATCCGACTACCTACTAAAGAAGATTCAGTTCCTTGATTTTTTTTTGTTTGTTTTTTTTGAGGCGGGGTCTCACCATGCAATTCAAGCTGGTCTTGAGCTCACTTTGTAGTCCAGGCTGGTCTTGAATCTACAACAATCCTCCTGCGTCAGCCTCCTAAGGGCTGGGATTATAGGCATGTGCCACCATGCCCCGCTAAGACTCAGTTTCTGTTAGTTTAGATTCCCTAGTGGAATGCTGTTCACTCTGTGCACATTTGTCATATGAGCTACTTCATCTGGACTTGGGAAATTGGTATTTGGGGAAATGGTACCAAAATGCTGACCTTGAAACTTGAAAAGATGGTGGATTGATAGGTAGCACAATAGAGAGCCTTTCTGAGAAAACTCAGATGCTAGATTTTAACACCATGGAGAAGACCAGATGAAAGGAGAGGGATTCTCATGACCCAGGAAGAAACTGAGGAAGAAAAAAAAGGAGAAAGAAGGAAAGAAAGAAAGAAGGAAAGAAAGAAAGAAAGAAAGAAAGAAAGAAAGAAAGAAAGAGAGAAAGAAAGAAAGAAAGAAAGAGAGAAAGAAAAAAGAAAGAAGCTGGAGTTAGATACGCTCCCACCAGAGCTGGTCTCACACTGTGCTGGGTGCATCTTGGAGTTGGGCAACTCATGATTGAGCTGAAGTCATGGTCCTGCTGAAATCGGGGGCTGGTGAGCCTGAGACCTTTGGTGGGAGGATGCACTGCAACAGGGAATGGAACCTGTGGGGTGAGCTGCACTAACCTGTGGTGAGTGCTAGGAACTGGGTCCTGCAGAGGGGTGACTGGCTGGATGACATATTGGAGTTGGGCAGGACAGGCCTGAACTGGCAACTGCAGTGGCATCAGTCAGTTGCTCCTGGGATCTGCTTGGCCTGGGTCACAGCCCTGGTTGGAACCCAATAGCCAGGGACGAAACTGTCCCAAACCTGTGCCATCTGCAGGGCACAGACTAAGGTTCTGAAGGCACTCACTGGATGACTGGCTCAGAGGAGAAGGGCCAGCCCACATCACCTGTGTTCACCTCACAGATCAACAGAAAACTAGAGAGATAAGCAATCCCCTAGCCAGCATGCTTCAGAAAAACCATAAGCAATACGGAAAGGACCTGAAACCTCCACTACACACCTGTCTGAAAGAAGCCAGAAATGTGACAAGAGAAAGAAACAAGAAAAAGCCTCCAGCCACTGACCCAGGGAAAATAAGTCCAGGAGAGATAAATATAGAAGAGATTGAAGGCAGCAAACATTCAATAATGGACACAGTCTCAGCGGAAATAAAGAAATACTTCCATGACATCATTGATCAACTTAAAACTGAAATTCTAACTCAAGTGAAGCAAGATATAAGAAAATTAATAAAAGAAATACTAAGCACCTGTCAAGAAGACACAGGAGAATGGAGGAACCCAGAAAAAGGAGAGCAATCTTTGATGAAGAATATAAACAAAATTTGGAATACATGAAAAAGATCCAAAGAGAATACCAGGAGATTAAAAACTCCATTGAAGGCTGGCAACATTTCTTGACAGAAAGTAAAGATAGACTTTCAAAACTTGAACATAGATTTGCAATGCATGATGATGAAAGGAAAGATTGCTTAAAAATAACATGGAACCAGGAAGTAACAATACAAAGGCTAGAAGACGATAAGAGGATCTATAACTTGAGAATAAAAAAGTGAGTGAAGAAGCAGGGCTAAATACAAATGAAATAAAAAGGCTATTCACAGAAATAATTAAGGAAAACTTCCCAAGCATAGGAAAAGTAAATGATACTCAGATATATGAGGCATACAAAACTCCAGCCAGCTACAACCAAAACAGATCTACACCCAGACATATAATAATCATGGTTCCAGAAATTCATCACAAGAACAGAATATTAAAAGTGGTCAGAGAAAAGAAATAGATCACCTATAAATGAAAACCCATCAAAATCACAACAGACTTCTTGACACAAACTATCAAATCAAGAAGAGCTTTGAACGAAGTATTCCAAGCCCTGGAAGAAAATAACCTCCAACCCTGATTGATGTACCCTGCAAAACTATTGCTCAAAATTAATGGAGAAACAAGATGTTGTCATGACAAAGAGGAACTAAGGGAGTTTATGACCACCAATCCAATCCTACAAAAAATATTGAAGGACATTCTACAGAGAAAAAAATCACCAGGATTCCAAGAACAATGACAGAGAGGCCTCAATGAATGGGGCAGATAGTGGAATGAAGGGGAAAAATAAACAGCAAAGACATAAAAATAGCGTAGCAGAGATGAGGCAGAGAAGATTGGCTATAATATGCAGATGGCCTGGATACACTAACAAAAAGAAACACAGGCAGAATAGATCAGGAGATAGGGTCTATAGAGATGGTCTGAATAGGAAATGCCATCAATTTGAAAGAGGGTTAATGAACCAAAAGTCAAAGGTGAGAAAACAATGCTCTATGTGACAGGGAACCAGAGACAAACAGGGAAAGCTCATCCAGCAGCTGCAGATAGGTTGGAAATTCATGACACTTTTGTGCAGTGGAGAACTACTCAGCTATAAGGAAGGAAAACCTTGAGGCTTTAGTAAGTAAAGCTCATGATCAAGCTCAGGGGTAAAAAGGTTCAGAACCAGTTAGGTAGATAGCGGGTTGCCCCCCAATCTAAAAACTAAAGGAGTTACTGGAATCTGAAATGCACAAAGCACCCTGAGAAAGTGAAAAGGGAGGAATTGTCTAAAAAAGGAAGGCAAAGGACATTATTAATAGTGTATCAGGATTTAAAAGCCATATTATTCTTATCACTCTTTTAGTTTGATTTTATTCTGTTCCAGTCTGTCTACTCATACTAGATTTGAAAGCATAGACAGCTACCCCCTAAATAGCAGGACATACTACAGTAACTACCCTTAATTTCCTGTTAACTTAAACTGAAGCCCTATATTACTTCCATCATCTTACTATGACCGATCTTATTTGAATCTGGTTTGTTAGATCTCTGTTTTGTCTTGACTGATTTCATTTGAATCTGGTATGTTTGTTAGTATCAAGTATAGGCAACTATTCTGAAGACAATAAGATTCAACAGGATACCCATTGCAGTTGGATTATTAACTGCTTTTAAAGTCATATAATGTCTCCAATGTTTTATTTTTCTTAATGTTTCTATGTACTGCTATGTCCAATTGTACTATGCCTGATGATATGGGCAATTCTATTGAAAACAACAAGAGACATCAGAGTAACGTAGATCACCTAGTATTGTGGTTCTATATCACTTTTCCATTTTGTGTTTTTGTAGAAATCTGCTTTGTTATCCTGTTTTGATTTGCTTTTCCCTCTAATACAGAAAGGATAGGTATACATGTAGAGATTCATGCATGCATAGAACTTCTAAACAGTTTATGAGAATTGATTATAGTTATTGTAAAAAAAGAGAGGAAAGAAAGTACTCTAAAGGATGTAACTGCATGTATGTTTAAGTGTATAAGATTGATAACCATATTACTAAGTTTTTGTTGGATAGGTGAACAGAATTGTTTGCAGTATCACTGTTTAAATGTCCACTTTATATGCTTTATTTATGTAACCTTGGACAATTACTTCTAAGAGGAAAATATGTAATTATCAACTAGTGATTTCTTACTGTTTTTTAAAATTATGTATTATTTCTACCTTCTTTCTGGCTTTTTTTCTTTAAATAAAAAAATGCTGACCTTTCGCCTAATGCTGTTGCTGTAATAGTCTGTCCTTCATCTCTGACTAGAGTCTCATGTTTTCTGTTGGCACACATAAAATAGTAGAAAGCTAGTTTAGATTCCAAGTAGAGTAAAATTTTAGATCCTAATAGTTCTTGACAATGATTTATCTGGTGGTACATGAAATAATGATATACAGTAAAACTGAACACTTCTTGCATTCTATGACATATCATGTCTAATATATATAAATTATAAATATATATAAATCTATAAGTATATATTATTAATATATACATTTATAATTTCTGCACATCATGTATATGGAACATCATCCATGCCTTCTACATTGTCTTACTGAAGCTTCCCATTCCTATAGCATGGAGTCCTGAATAAGGGCCAGAAATTTGTACCTAGAGCTAGACAGAAGCTCCCATGTCACAGTTGTGGTGTCAGCTTGAAGAAGAAACACCTACTGGACTGGTTTAGCACAGTTCTGAGTGAGTGTGAATGACTAACTTCCTGAAGACAAAGACTCACCTTCAGTAGCCTAGACTTGTAGCCTAGATGAATAAAAAGGGAAAGAAAAAGGAAATCTCACTTCTTCTTTGGAGCAGCTGCATTTTTCTCCAGCTTCTTTGGACATCCATCTCCTGACTTCCAGTGCAGATCCTTCCTGATATTGGTGTCACCCAGGACAATGTTGTGAGCTCCAGACTTTTGAATTTTGACTGAAAGCTCCAGTCCTCCAGTCACAGACAACTTGCATTTTCCACACCTGACTCTGCAGGCAATCAATGTAAGCTTATCCTGATAACTATTAAATCTGTTTTTCCACTGCGTCTTGATAGATCCTATTTAACTTTAATCATCATCTCTATTAATTTTTATTCTAGTTTTATTTTGGAAGACACTTGATACTACCCAACACAATTAATTCAAGATTTTATTCTCATTGTCTAGTCCTATCTGTTAAGTTTTTTAGGAAGTTCCTTGGAGGAGATTTGTTTGACAAGGATAGATTCAGAAAATTTAGACTATTATACTACATTTCTTGTGTCTTACTTTAATAAAAGCGGTAAACACATTTATTACTTTAGAGAACAGAAAAACTGGAAAAGACGGTGCGCTTCTGCTTTATCATTACATTTTAGACAAGAAACACAAAAAGCAAATCATAATTATAAGACTTTGTAGTAAGACAGAGTTACTGTAACAGTCATGCCATGTAGTTGTTTCTGAGCATTCGACTTAAAACACCACAAACAAAACACATCCTTGTCATGGGACGTGGGCTAGTGTAAATTAGCCCCATTGGTGTAAGCATATTTTGATGACTGCATTCTTCATGAAAGTTGCTTTATTTTTAGTACAAAAGAACACAGTCTGCCAACTGGGATGTAAGAAATATTCTGAAGATGACTCGGCTGGACACAGGCTTCCTGCAGGTGTTGTTTGGCAAGAGCACCTGAAGATGGCCAGACAAGTCCCAGCTATCTTCATCCTTTTGGAATGTAGGAAGATTAACCGAATAACCAGGTTCCAATTCTGTCACTTCCTATTCAGCAGATAACTTTTTTGAGCTGACATTATTTTTGTTTTGCCTTCTTCCTTTGTTAGGGATGCTGGTGAGTGGGAAGAAGACACGGTGCCACATACGATCATGTTTTATCACATCTCTTCTCATTAATTTTCAGAATGGATTATTTTTTATCCAGCTGAGATAGAAATCAGTTTTGGTCTCAGAGGTCTGTATGAGCTATAGGATAAAAAGCTTTCACTGGAAATGTGAATCAGTCTCTTATTTAACAAAATTCTAACTGCCACAAATGAATACTCCACATATTATATTCCTATATATGTAATTAGCCATTGTATTTATTATTTATAGTCATTTAATCACTGTACCTCCAAACAAATGTTGGCCTCATGCATTGTCCTGCTTTATGTTATTTCTGTTTTTTATAATTTCAACATGCTTCTTTACTTTTAATATAATTACTATTGTATTTATTTTGTATAGCTAATGTGGTATATTGAAACTTGTATTTTTCAGACCATAATTCTTAGTGGGTTTATTATCCGACTGAGGGGTTTTTTTGTACTTTAATATTTGCTCCTATTGATTATCATAAAAGCACTTACATGTAAAAATATTACTCCATATCTTCCATGCTAGGTATATTGTTCTGGAGGGAATAATTTTCTTTTATAATCATAAAAGTGCCTGCAAAGATAGTTTTGTACTATTTCCTTTGAAAAGTTCTTTTGAAACATAATATTTTCATGACCACATATAATTTCCTGAAACCATTTCATAATAGGGTAAATGCTAGCTTTATCTTGATACCATTTTTCACATTTACATAAAAGATTTTAATTTTCATTCAGCAATTTTATTTTTAAACTTCAAATCATCATGAAACTCAATGTACCTTGTACACTATCAATGGAGCTATTGTGAGTAAAACATGTTCTCCACCATGATTCTTTGTGATGCCTCCTTCACAATCCCAGCAGTTACAGATGGAACAGGAGTCAAAGTGAGAGCACTTCAACCATTGAGTATGAATCAAGAATGGTCAAGATAAAACTAATGCTCAGGATTTGAGTATGGCAACAAATCAAGTGACCTTTTAATTCTAAAGATGTCCACTAGAATGCAAACTGCAACATGTTAAGCTTTGTGAATTTGTTTAAAAGGCAGATGAGAACCCAGTAGACAAAGAAAATGTTCAAATTTAGTTCTAGATCCAAGAATTTATCACCATTATTATTTAGCATGATTGGTAAAATTCTACTAAAGTAGTAAGAATACACAAAATAAAAACACTGTGCAGGGAAAGAGAAGAAAAATTATTTGTAAAAAAGTAGCTATTACATTTGTTGAAATTGCATGGCAGCTGAGAAGCTTGTAAAACAATGGCTTAAGCAAAATCAGAAGGTATTATTTATCATGAACATAAATGAACATTGTAGGTGAGAAGTTCAGTACTTTATGAGTTTCCATGATATCATCAGGGAGTGAGGTTCTACTGGGTTTTTTGCTCCATCTTCTTTAGGGGATGATTGCTCATGTTCTAAAGATAACTTCTCAGCCCTTCTTATCATTATCTATAAGAGGCAGGACAGTCATCAAGAAACAGAACAAAGGTAATAATTAATAATAATAATAATAATAGTAATAATAATAATAATGAAAAACCTGCTGTTTCAAGATTCTTTCTGAAAAGTCCACCTAATAACTCTTAGAATTTCCTTTTATTGGACTCTATCCCATGACTATCTCCACCCTGTATGTGAGGCTGAAATGTGGTTCTGGAAGCTGCATTGATATATTAAAACGAGAGATTCATTAGTGAAGAAGACTCACTATTGGAGAGGACAAACCAGTCTCTGCCACAATTATACATTAGAAAATCTAGGAGAAACAACCAAAATTTCTTGGAAATATTGAGAATGGTTGATGCTTATATTTATACAAAATGTAAGTGTGTACTTATATACCAGCTATACTCAGAAGCTGTGATGTGGAAGGAACACCAAGCACTACACAAATAAACTGTAAATACTTCAGAATTACCATAAAGAGAAATGCATGATGCTTATTTGAATTTCTTCACACAACTTCATTGAGCCATGTAAGATACAATTATAATAATTAGAGATAAACCACGTTCTTGGATAAAAAAGTGTTTCAAAAAAAGTATTCACAATTAATATATTGTTTTAATATAAAGTCAATGAAATGCCAATAATTTCCCTTCTTCAACTTGATTCTTGAAATTACCTGAACAAATAATAAGAAAAAATATTAAGACTTTTAAAAAATTATAACAGGGATAGATTTCTATATCACATAAAAATACATTACAATAAGAAAATAATTAATTATTAAGTAGCACACATTACTGAGGGGGTTAGTGGTCACAAAGTGAAAACAAATATACATGTATATTGTAGTAGTGTTTTTCCAGAGCAGTGAAGTCAGCATATACATCTAGGATAAGATTTATTAAAAGAAATTTGGTGACATGATCATGGAGACTAAGGAAGCCCATGATCTGTCATCTACAAGCTGGGGTCTAGGAAAGATGCTTGTGTATTTCAGGGCCTGAGAACCAAGGAACTCAAAATATAAATTCCAGTCTGTGCTAAGCAGCCAGGAGAATGATGATGCTCCACCTAAAGCAGTGAAGCAGGGAGCAAAAGCCACTTTCTCCCCCTTCTTTGCTCTATTCAGGCCCTCGTTGATTCCACAGTGCCCGTTCCCATGAGGGACAGCTGTCCCCCACCAACCATAATGCCAGGTACTTTGGGAATACCTTCCCGGGGGCACAACTATCTGCAGTCAGGTATTTGAGCACCTCATGGCCAGTCAACTTGATAAATAAAATTAACCATCACAACATATATTATATACTTACTATACTCTACAGATGGTACTAAAATCTACTCGAAATGAAAATTTTTAACAAGTACATGAGAAAAATCTTTTTTAAAAAACACTCAAAATAGGTCATTGCCTTATCCAAAATGCCTCAAAAATTCCATATGAATTGATGTATTTAAGCTAAAATTACTATCATAAATTAAACACTTCCATTGTATAAAGAGTTAAATTTTATCAAAACTGGGACACAGGATGTATGTGGTATGTTTAGCAATAAGGAGAAATGTAAACAAATATGCACCTGCAGTATTACATTGTAACTCCCAAAAGTTACCTGTAGTGTATATACTGCAGTTCTGAGTAGTTCTCTGGCTGTTGCCTGTGGCTTTCCTACTGAGCTGTGTTGCGAAGATCTGCTTGAAATACCATGTGATGTGAATCATCTCTGTGTGAGCAGCTCATCTTCCTAATAAATTGTGTTTATCAGTAAAAGCTAACCTCTTATAGATTTTATGTATTTTTTTCTGTATATAATGCATGTAAAATGCAAACTGTGTGCTAAGGTTATTCATTAAGGTTTTTATTGATGCTATTAGTAGTTGTGTTTTGAATGAACAAAAACCCTAGGTGAATCATACATGGATTTTTCAGCAGCACAGGTCTCTTACCCTAATCTCCATTGTACAAAGGACAGCTGCACAATAGTGGTCCCATAAGATTTTATCACCCAATGATGTAACCAGCTTAGGTTGTACAAATAGAGTCTGTGACATTTAAACAGTGACAGAATTGCCTGGCCATATAGTCTTTAGATCATGATCGCATAAACACTGGACTTTGCCATAGAGTCTTAGTTTCAATTTATATAAAAACTTATAATCAGCAGGTTTGATACCATCTTGATAGATGTTTCCCAGATTAACATATTAATAATATGTGTATAATTTTGTCACTATGAGTGCTAATAAGTCATGACTTAAGTCAAAGTATTTGATAGATTAATCCAATGACTTTCGTTCTGAATAGAGTGCATATAAAACATAAAGTATACAACCTTGCTCATCTCGTTTAAAATCCCTGATGCTTGGTACAGTGTTCTTCCTAACAGTGTATTTCAGCTTCATACCCTTTATCACTTTGATACCACCAAACAGACTTTCGTGATTCTCATGTATCTATTATTCTTAGTGTGCCTATATTTTATTTCAACGACTGTAAAATTGCAAAATTTCTGCTAGCTCCTTAGGAATCATTATATTTTAGAAAAGGAAAGTACCTTTAAGTCAAATTGAATATGCATGGATCTTTAAAAGATCTGACCTTACTTAAACAAATGTTACCTTAACAGAACAATTGATCTCATGGAGGATCAATTATGATAAAAATCACTTAAATTCAACAGAGAAGTCTTGTCTTTAGAAATGAACATGAAATGATTTCTTTGAATTCCAGTAATATGAATGCCATTAAAGAAATGAAATATCTGCTTTTTACCATAGAGCAGACACAGAAATGTGTATGAGAGAATCAATTTGGTGATAATAGCTTTCTTGCTCTTTAACTTCATTATTGTTATTCATGGGACAAATAGACCTTATATCACAGAGCAGGTTCTCTTTCTAAATCTTATGAACCACTTTAAAATAACTTTTTTCTTCAGTTCAGTATTTACTTGGTATCTTTTTGAAAATAATACCTTGTTTATGAAAACAGAATCTGTCTCTTAAAGAAAGATGAGTGTGTATAGTCAGTGAAATGATGTACAGACTGTCAGAGCTATGTAGTAATGAATTTGAAATGGTTAAATAGAAGCCGTTCTCCGGTTTCCTTAGCATACAGACCAAGAAGTTGATTTGAATAGACTTGCACTGGAAGTGCCATGCTGTTCTGGTTCTGGTTAATGTGGGTGTGTTTTCTGCTTAGTGGAATCTCGTATCTGTTTGCCATGGCTGCCATAAGAAATGCTGAAGATTGTGTGGCTTACAAACAGAAATTTATTTTCTCACATTTCTTGGAACCAAGTGAGATGCAGGCAGGGTTAATTTCTTCTAAAGACTCTTCCCTTGCCTTGTCAGTAGGCAGTTTCTCCATGTGTCTTCACATGGTTTTCCTGTACTTCTCTGTTTCATTATCTCCTATTATATGTCCTGATCATATTGAATTAGAAACCACGTGAATAACTTTATTCAATATAATTACTTCTTTAAAGTCAAGTATAATCACATACCAACATAAAACAGGTTAGAATTTCAATACACTGGTTTAGGAAGACAAAATTCAGATCCTAAAAGACCTCAAGCAGGAAATAAATTTGCCTGCTAAAAAAACTCGAATGTATCTCTATTATCATCACAGTAGGCAAAGCTATGAGATGCTACCAGTGCTGACAATACTGTAAAACATATGCTGTGTGGTCTGCACAAACACAGGGTAAGAAAGTTGGGCTTAAAGAGCTGTGGTGATGTGCAGCCATTATTCTCAATCAGTGAAATTAAGAGCCACTAATATATTGGAATAATATATTGGATAACGTATTGAAACTATGGCCTGTGTTCTAAATGGTTATACTGATTTAGGGTATGAGTGCCATTATATTTATTTATTTATCTCTATATCAGAAGGCCAGAATGGTCCCACAAGACCAAAATAAGTTGACAAATTCTCTGACAGTCCAAAGTGAGGTTCTAGAAACATGCTAGACACACTAATGGAGAGATCAAAACCCACTTTTTATAATTCTTTTTCAATAGCTACTTTAATCTTAAAGTCTGACTTTGAGAATAAGATTCCTTAAAGGTTGTGCTTCTATAAGAGGAAGCAGAACAGATTATGCTTCACATATGTCCAGTCAGTGTGAGGATCTGAGTCTGCATGGAGTCTGGGAAGACGGTGGGTCAATATTGGATGCATGTCTAAATGCTTTCCTAATACAACCTCTGCTCTTCAAAAAGGGTAGAGCCAAGAAGCCAACTGCAATAACTTCTGTGACACAGTGCTGGACTAGGACGGTACCTGCTCTTCCACTCCCAACACAATAGGTCAAGTCTGTATGATTCTTGTTGGCTAAATCTGGCAAAAGAACCAAAATTATGAAAGAGAGAACCTAACGAGGGTTGCCTTAGACACAATCCAAGAGAATAAGATGACTTCTGCAACAGATGAGAACTGTAGCAGGACCCTAGGAGGGAAAGCAGCAGCTTGAGATACCTAACCAGATTATACTGCGTCTGTCATGACAGGACCAGTTAAAGAAACCTTCCTACCATCCTATCCAAGTTAAGGAAGAAGGGAAACAAGCTCATTGCTGCATAAAAAGGATGTTTTAACAGTGTAAAGATTTGACTCATAACTAAAAATGAACAAAATTATAGAGAATTAAAAGATAGAATTTTACATCTTTGTAAGACTTTGCACAGAGACAGGAAATAACCTGCCCTACAGGGTAAATATGAGTGGACATTTAGAAAGGGAGAATAATATTGATTTAGGAACTATATCCAGTGCATCATATTAGTTTAATAAAGCTTAAATCAAACTAAATTCTGCTCATGTTTTAGGCATTAAACTGTAGTAGTATTTTTATAAGATTTACTTCTTAAACCATTGTGTAAGAAATGTGATAGATAAGAAATGCACCTACTATATTCTTGTGGCTTCATCTTGTGTTTCTGCATTCTGCACCATACCTACCATGATTTCCATATCTTGCTATTGCTCAGCATAGAGCCTTGCTTATCTGCAGCACACAAATCCAGTCTGGGTTGTAGTTAGAAGGAGAAGACACCATAATACTTTGAAGGTAAAGGATTGCACCAGATGTATGCCAAGGTCCTGTGAGAGAACTTCAGTTATATTGCAACCTGTGCTCTGCAATTTTTAACAACATATGTCGCTCTGTACACTCTGCCATTTCTTATGCACTAGAGAATCCACCAATGTACATATATTCCTGCCATTTATAACAAAAGATCACACAGATTTTACTTGGCTGCCTTTCAAAGGTGGCAGTCACTCACTTCATTCCTGTCTTCAGAGATGGAGTTATTCTAGCCCTATCCTTTCCTTCTCATCCTTGCCTGCTGCTTGTAGATACGAGGTCAGTATGGGAGAAATATCATGCTCTCTCAGGGCTCAGCCAGTCACTCTACCAAATCAGCTTCTAAAGAATTGGCATTTGTTTTTTTCCTTTTAAATAGCTTAGGAGATTTGCAGATACTCATAAAGTCCTTAAAAAGTATATCATGATCCTAGTACAAAGATCAAGAGACAAACTATAACCTATTAGTGATAGGAAGGGATAACTGAAACTTTCATACAAAAATCCATACTAGATCAGAATAGAGAACGATTTTACACTGCTTGAGGATCATGCTTCCTTACTGAGAAAATGAAAACTAATTTGAGAATTTTCTAAATTCACACATGAAAACATAAAAAGGCATATATATATACCAACCTATATGCATATTATATAACTCTGAAATAGTGTTTCTCACTATAAGATTGTAATTCCAGAAGTTTTAGTGAATCAATTTGTCATTCTTATAAAATGATACATTAAAAAAAACCCTGTTTTTGGTAGACTTTCTCTATTAGAATGAAAAGGTTGTACCCTAGGTTGATAAAACCAGGTAAACAAGATATATTACTGAACAATGTATTTAAAAGGTTCAAATCTATCTAGAGTTAACTTAATAGATGAAAACCTCTTATGGTTATAATTTTAGAGTTTAAGCTAAAAAGTTTATATTGTGATTGGCAGATGATATTTGCCCCTGAAGCAAATACATTCATAAAGATATTAAAAGTGCTAGGGAAGGTAGACAGCTATCTTAATCTGCATTTCCTTTGACAAATATTAAATACTTTGAAAAAGTAAGGCGAATTGAGACTGAGCATAAAGTTATTTGCCATTGATAAAAATAATTTGAGGAGTTGAGAGCAGCACCACTACATAAAATACTTGGTTAAGGAGCATCTTTAAGCAATGATCAGTTTCTTTGATATTTGCTGTTGTATGAACTTAACATGAAAACTGTAAGTAGAGAAAACAGGAAGTAGTTAAGCAAAGACACATGTAAGCAATTTCGAAAGTAACTATTGGGATTGAAGTATGTGAACTGCACCTTGAGTACTATGCTTACCAAGGGATTTTCTTATCTTTTCTAAAGGAAATAAAATGTTAAAACTTCAGACAAGAAAAAATGTGAGAAAATATTACACAGTGCCCTACTCTGCACATTATTAGATATTTTCCAACAACATGATAACAAGCAATCCCAAAAAACACATTTATCAAATCTCAACCTTCTTTCCATTGTAGATACTGAATTGGAGAAAATGATAAGTGGGTAAAATAAAAATGTACTACAAGACGGTATCTCAAAGAGGAGCTAAGCGAAAAGAACAATATTCTTGAAACATGCCATCATCACAGTATTTTTCCTTCTGCACATTTTTCGAGCACTGAGAAGCTTTTAGCAAATTCTCCCCACAATTTTTGTGATGGTGGGAGCAGAACAGCGGCCTTGTGATCACATTTTGACAGATTTCAGCAGCACAGAAATAGCATTCACACAGGACCTTTGGTCTCCGACAGCAGACTGTGATGTAGCAGACGCCACCAATCAGAATTTGAGTTCCCTTTATTCTGACAAGGCTTCTTAATACAAACCACCAAAAGCAGTTTAAAACTTGTGAGTCCTGCTACCCCATTTTTAATAGAGAAGATACATACCCTCAGCTACTCTCTTTTCTTTTATTAAAAAGCCCGGAAGTGTTTTCAAATGCATCTGCCTTAAATATTTGAAGCCAGCTATAAAACACCAAGTTTCGGATAATAAATGAAACAGTAATGATGAGCCATAGAAAGAAATACACTGTCAAAAGGTAAAGAGAAACACAGGAAAATAACTTGCGCTAGACTGTAGTCAGAAAAATAATTCTGCTGAAAAGACAAGAAAGTAATGGAGATAGGATTGGATTTAGGAGTCAGGACTTGACTTCCAGTCCTTCCTTAGGAGTTGCTATCTGTGCAGGGTGGGCACCTTGCTAAGTCTCCCCATGTTAGTAAGTCTCCTTGATTTAGAAACTAAGAATTCTAGCTGGAGGATTCCAGTGTTTTTACAAAACAATAACCTTAAGATTTTTGAGTGATTTACAACTGTTGGAAAGATTTTTATTTTGAATAACAATTTGTAAATAATAACACAGCTATCTTCCCTTTAATTGTGTGGAAATTGTAACTTAAATACAGAGGGCCACAGCTGTTTATTTTTATCTTATTTTACAGCTGTTTACTTGTATCTATATCCATATGTCTGTATCTTCAGCTTATTTTTCTTATTCTTAGACTGATGTTTATTTGCAAAGATAAACTTCCAAAATAAAACATTAAATATTATCAAAATTACTACCAAATATTTACCAAATCCATACTTGGCTATGAAACAAATGAGTCTAGAGTTAATAACTTTTTTTTCCCTTGAAACTAGTAGCTCTTAAAATAGACTGTAAATATTTATTGAGTTTCTATTATGTGTGAACAGCTGTTCTAGATTTTACTAATACAGAGGTAAATAAAGCAAGATAATGATTCTAACTGATCTTACATTCTAAGGAGGATGATAAAAATAAATTAAAATTAGCAAATAGACAAAGGAATAACATACTTTCACACTGAAATAAATATTATGAAGTAAGTAAAACTGGGTATTTCTTTGGCTTTGTATTTGTTATAGTTTGTAACTAGATGTGCTCCTACCCACTCTGGAAGGCTCATGTAGTCATAGGTGAGGTTTTTCAAAGCTGGCTGGAATTAGGATCTAGAGTGTGTGTTTCTGGGATTAAATTAGCCCATTGATAGTTTAGTATAGTTCTGGGTGTGGATAATGGAAAGCTCCAACCTAGATATGGGTGGCACCAATCAGTAGGTTTGTAACCTGGTTGGAATATAAGATCAGAAGAAAGAGGAGCATGGTCATGCTTGCTGCTATGGCCTCCTATGTGCCACACCATGGACTATTTCTTCTCTGCGATGCCCCTCTGCCAGCCAACAAAGGACTGTGAGCTGAAATAAATCTTTTCTCATCAAAGTTTTTTGCTGGATATTTTTCTCAGCAATGAGGACTGTTACTAAGAGTAATTTCATTTATTGTAGTGAGATTGCCTAATGTGTGTTGAAAAACCTCTGGTTTATAAAAGAAAAGTTTAGTCCCAATAATCAGATACATTCTCCCTTATTTAACACTGAGTGAATGCATTTAATCTGGTGGATAAGACCTATGGGTTTTTTTTTTCCTGTCCTACACCATTTTTTACTTATACTCACTGGAGTAATTTAAGATATCAAAATTGATCACTAAGACAAATTTGAATATAAGTTGATTCAGTGTTTTATATAGCAAAATCTATCACTGTTATTTTTGTGTCTGTCTGTCTCCTGCAAGCCTCATGCAGTCATACAGTTTTTCTGGAGGTGGCTTAATCTAGAGTTCATGATTGATCCATGCTCCAGTGCTGGGATTAATGGTCTGAGTGCTGTGCCCACCCTAAGACAAGTAGCTCACATACAGTGTAGGGCACAGAAAGAGGCTTGCCCTCCTCTTCTCTTGTTGCTTTTAGTTTCTTCTGCAACCCTGAACAGTTGTCCCTCTGCCATGCACCCTGCCTTGGAGCCAGCTGATTTTGAACTGAAACCTCTACAAATTGTGAGCTAAATAAACTTTACCTCCCTTAACTTGTGGGTGTTAAGCGTTTTATCTAACAATGAGAAAAGTAACTTAGGCAACCACCAATGTACTAGGTAATTAAATATTTAACATAACGTGTAGAAAGCTGATTCATTTTAAATTAGTTGCTTTTTTGTTCTTATCCTAAGGACCTGTGCTACTAAAAGGCAGTAAGTTTTGAAATAGTAGTATCACTTTATGTTTTATTATTTATATTTTATTTGGGACATTTAAAAATGTCTCACTGGGAATTGAATTCAGAGGCTTCTCTTGACCTATATCCTCAGTCCTATATTTTTTATTTTGAGACAGCACTAAAATTTGAGATCCTCTTACCTCCACCTTCCAGAGTACTGGGATTGCAGCTGTGTGCCACATTCCTCATTAGAGATTTATTCATTTGGAAATATATCACTTGGATTAAAAATAAAAGAGAAGGGGAGGACAGGTGTGATACTGCACATCTGTAATCTCAACACTCAGGAGGCTGAGGCAAGAGGGTTGCTGTGAATTCAAGGCTAGCCTAGGATACAAAGAAAGATATAAAGAAAGAAGAGAAAGAGAAGGTGTTGTAGTCAGGGGGTTCTAGGAGAAAAATTATACACAGGAAACAGAATTCATAATACTGTTTTAGGATGCTTACCCAGAGTTAAATACAAGAAAGTGGAGAAAATCTGTCCACAACACTAATGACCTAGAAAAATCCAGCTGAGGGCATGGATCCCACTTTAATGTCCTGCATGAGTCCAGCTGAAGACCTAGAATCCATGACAATGCCTCCCCAAGAGTCCAAACGGAGGCTACAGCCCACAGCAATGACTCATGCAAGTCTGTTTTAGGGATCCACTCTGGGAAAACCCAAAGGTCAGTGGTGGAAGCTAGAAAGTTTATGCCAGTGGGGTGAAGGATTTGTGCCAGTAGGTTAAGAGTTCTACACTGGAGCCAAGAAGCAATGCTCAAAATAAGGACCAGAATTCCCCTGAAAAGTACCACAGCTATCTTCAGTGACAGTGAGGTCTTGAGCTCCTCCAACAATGAGAACAGCTGAGTATATAATAGGAAGCCAGCATGACAGACTTTTCTTGGAGATTAAGGAGAACACATCATCCTCTCTGGAGCCAGTAAGTGATGCTCAAAGCAAGGATCAAAGCTCCCCCAAAGTGAACCAAAGCCATCTTCAGCAACAAGGTCCTGAGCTCCTCCAACGATGACAGCTGAATTCACATCAGGGACGCTAACCATGACAAGCTCCTTCAGGAGAACCAGTTGCTCCCAATAATAGCAACACTTAGGAGAACCCACAATGCTCTGCTATACTGTTTATTTCCACATCTCCTTTTTATGCTGGTGACTTTCCTCGGGTGGGCCATCTACACTCAGCATCATGCTGATGCAGTTCAGCTGGTGTTAAATTGACCACCAGTTTGTAATCCATAACAGAAGGGAAGAGAGTGAGCAAAAGATTTCATGAGAAGATATAAAGTCATTAAAATGTTAGACATATAGTTACCCAGAGAAGGAAGAGAACTGGGGATCAGGCTAGATGTAGTTCTCTAAAAACTGAGTCCTTGATCTTCTCCATGTCAGTTGCTGAAACAAATGGCACCCTAGGCTGTTTGCAAAGATCTATGTTATTGACTTGACAGAAATGAGCTTTGCTAGGCTATAGATCCTGAGAACCTTCATTTGTTAAACTCCCAAATCTCCATCTCTGCTTTTTATTTATTTTAATTTTTTTAGTTTAAAGAGGGAAAAGAAGTAACAGAAAAAAAATCAAGAAAAAAAAAAACAAATAAAAACCCCCGGAAATAACAAAAGCCAAAGCATGACAACAACAACAAAGGATAGCAATAGCTATATAAGTTTTCAAAACAAGATGATAGGAATTGAATGATGGTTGTTATATTGCATATTGTTATCTTCAAAATAGTTGCCCAGATACAGGAATAAAACAAAACAGTGAAATGGAACAAAACATTAGATTTCAAAAACAAGACAGAAGGAAATCCCCCACAGTTGCTATAATGCATATTGTTATCCTCCAAATACATGCTCAGACTACCAGCTTTAGGTCTGCAAGGTCAATGAAACAATACAAGCATTTAGTTACTTTGTTGCTTAATTGGGATTGGTGGTGTTGCGGTTCTAGTTCCCCAGTCCCCACCACTGGCTCATAGGAAGGTGTGGTTTGGCTTCTTGATTCTCTTCCTGTTCTCTACGTTGGCTGCCCCTTCCGTCTCTGCTTGAAGGCTCTGCTGTGGCTCAATGACTTACAGCTTCAAGAGTGAGTTTCCTAAGTAGGTATACTGCTGGGCCGGGCACTGTTTCTTATCAGACCTTTAGTTTCAAACAAAATCTGTAGGCTCCATAATGGCATGTTGGAAAGATAATTATCCACGGTCAGAACTTGCAGTGGAATCTCTGTTCCAAACATCTATGACTTTACTGCAATTAAAAATGATGCTTATGATGATACTAGGTAATATGAGTTGAATTTAAGCAAATAAAAAATGTTTACAAATGTTACTTCAATCACTGTTTATAAAACTCACAAAGGTGTTATGATTAGTATAGAGATTAAATAAGTTGCCCAAGTGGAGAATAGTCACTTAAAAGTATTTTTGGACTTAAATTTTTTTGTCCTCAATATGTGTGACAATTTATCTTATGGTCATAGATTAAATTTTGTAAGGTAAAGTAGGAATACAATATTTCCCTCTCTCTACATATATTATTATATTATCTATAGGCATCTTTCAGGTATCTCTATCTGTAACATCTTCTGTAGCTCTCTCTCTCTCCTGTAATTTGGATCTGAAATGTCCCATAGAGGTCTGTGTATTATATGCTTGGTTCCTAGCTTGTGGTGCTACCAGAAGATCAGGGAACCTTAGTAGAAAGCAGTTAGATCACTGAAGGTGATATTGACTCTGAGGCCCTTTCCTTTCTCTCTCTGTTTCCTGGTAACCGTGTGATGAGAACTTCCCTCTGCTCTGTGCTCTTCCATGATGTGCTGCCTTGCACAGGCCCAAAGGGAATGAGGCCAAGTGACCATAGACTAAAAACTCTGAAGACATTAACCTAAATTAATCTTGCCTTCTTGTAAGTTGTTACGCTTTACATGCACTCACGGGTAGGGCTTTTGAGAGGTGATTGGATCACATGGTGACATTCATCAGTGAATTACTGCATTGATGAATTCCTAACTGGCTTGCTATTAGGAGGTGGGATGTGGCCAGCAGAGAAGGTTGCTGTGGGCATGCCCCAGAAGGGTTTATCTCTTCTTGCTGCTCTCTCTCCTCTCTGTTCCATTGCCCTCTCTCATCTTTCCCTTTCCACTGCCCTGTCATGAGCTGTTTCCCCTCTGCCATGCCCCTCTGCCATTCCACCCTGCTTTGGAGTCAGAGGACCATGGACTGAAACCTCTACAAACTAAAATAAATGTCCTTTAATTTGCAGGTATTGGGTATTTTGTTTTACTGACAAGAAAAGTAACTAAGACAAGGTGATTTATTTTGGGTGTTTTGCCACAGTGACAGAATGTTTTCAATACAAATTCTATCATCATCTCTATTTCTATCTTCACCTAAACCTCCACTGCTATATCTGTTTCTATAAAATAAACTTTGAATTTAACCAATAGTAGGTCCTCAATTGTTGGCTCATTTTTCCTTCGCTTGTACAACTGGTAATCTTTAACTTTTCAATTGAAACCTAAGTGCAGAGGGTCACAATGTATCAATGACATTACTGTAGGTCTGACTCATTTTGTGAGTTAACACATGACAAGTCAAGATTAATTATTCTCTGATTCCTTACATAATGACTCAACTACAAAAATGCCTTTCCTTATAATTTATAAATTCCTACTCATAACATTTTATTCACAGTGATAATGATGCAGGATTAATGTGCTCATACTTTTTATAGATAAAGAAATGTGGGAGTAAAGACATTAAATGACTTGCCCAATGTCACACATACTGTGACAAAACTGCTATTTGTCTAATTACAGAACTCATAGGTTTTTTTCTTCCAGTAATGAGGAGTGAAGCAAGGGCTTCTGTCCTGAGCCACATCCTCAGTCCTCTTTTAGCTTTTGTTTTGAGATGAGGTCATTCTCCGTGCTCTTCCACAATGTGCTGCCTCGCCACAGGCCCTAAGTTGCCTGTGCTTGGCTGGAACTTGCAACCCTCCTGCCTCGGTGTCACAGATTGCTGGAATGATAGGTGTGTGTCACCTTGCCTGGCCTCACAATGCTTTTGATAAATCAGGTCACTTCTGCAGTGAACAGATATTGTAATGGACCAAATGGTTACTACCCCTGATTTTAGGTCCTTTGAGTTGTAGCTGTGACCTATGATATGCTAGATAACAGAATATGGTGATGTTTAGGAACTTTTGGAGATGGAATTAAAGTTTAAACATCTAAGTTGCCTTCATAAAAAGAGGTTATTCTGAGTGGGCCTGACATGCAGAAGTACTTTCCCTGAGGCAAAATCTCTCTTGTTGGCTTTGTGAGGGAAAACAGGCCAGTCAAAATTTCAGTTATATGAGAGGCTGTATGAAACAGCTGGATGAACTCTACTCAGAGCCCTGAATCCTGTATTGCAAAGCAATCAGTGGGGGTTTGTTAAGAGTTGCTATATTTTCACAGTAGCCCCTTCTTATTCATGTATACCAGAAACCAGAGATAATGCCAGACCATAGACACACACACACACACACACACACACACACGTCTTAGTCACTCCCTTATCACTGAGATAATATCCAGCATGACTACTTAAGGAATGGAAGGTTTATTTTGGTTCGTAGTTCACAGAGGTTTCAGTCCATAGTCAGCTGACTCCAAGGCAGGGTGACAGGGCAGACGGGTGTCACAGAGGAAGTTGCTCATGGCAGGGCAGACAGGAAACAGAACAGGATCAAGGAGTAAGATGGACATAACCTTATAAATCACTCCCACATTGACCCATCTCTTCCACCAGCCTTTACCTCCCACATCACACCCAGCTATAAACCCCCCAGGGGATTAATCCAGTATTACACACCCAGGATCCAGTTACTTCACAAAAAACCCAACGATGGGCCCATGAGGCTCTGAGGCACTGTCCAGATATAAACCACAGTACACATAAGTCTTATAGACATGTCTCTAACTATCTCTGTCTCTGTGATAAAACTGAATTTACAAATTAAGTAAAAGATCAGTAATAACTAATAATAAAATACAGCAATTCTAATGATAGCAGATGCCAGTTAATCTTCACTGTCAGTTTGACTAGCTTGAGAGACTGCTGGATCATGGAGGTGCTGTACTCGTCACTGGATTGATCTACTGACATTTGTACCTGAATGTGCTATTAGCAGGTAGACCCAGTAGGAGGAATCGGACCACAAGGCGCATGTCTGGAAGAATATCTCTTGAGGATGTTTATTCTCTTGGTCTGCTTTCTGCCTATCATTCAATGAGCAGCTTTCCTCCACTATTCCCTTCCTCCATGATGGATTTGCCTTGGAGTTGCTTAACCATGGACTGAAGCCTCTGAAGCCATGAACCAAAAGAGCCATTTCCTCCTTTAAATTGAGAGTGTTGAGTATTTTGTCCCAACAAAGGGAAAGCAGAGCAATATGTACTATGATGCAAGTGCATGAATGTGGTCTCCATATCTGTCTTTATCTCCCTCTCTCAAAATATTTTTTTGTATTATACTTACATATGAATGCTGTGATAGTATGGTAATCAATCTGATATCTAAGACAGCTGCTATGTAAGTAACTGATGGACAACATGTAAACTATGGAGAAAATAAAGAAATGGAAGATTCATGCCCCAGGGAAGACAAAACAAGACAGCATAAAATTTCACCACATGACTCAGAATGGTGCACAGTTTAAAGACTATGAATTTATTTCTACAAATTTCCATTTAATAACTTTAGACAAGAGTTGACCACAGGTAACATGGGCTCATACATGAGGCTTTTGGAAGGTTACTGGAGCATGATTATGTGATACACATCACTGTATCTCAATTCAATGGCAGAGTGTGACGTCAGGAGGTAAAACCTGGTGGCAGAAGGTGGGTCACTGGGGTTTTGGTCTAGAAGGCTGTATCTCCTTTCCCCTCCTTTGACCCCTCACTGTTTCCTGCCTGCCCTCCCACGATCAGACTTCCTCTGCCATACCCCTCTGCCCTGCCACTCTGCCTTGGAGCCAGCAGACTATGGACTGAAACCTCTGCCAACCCCAAGCTAGAATAAACATCTCCTCCTTTAACTTGTGACTTTTGGATACTTTGTCCCAGCAAGGAGAAAGTAACTAAAACATATGAAAAAGGGAGAAATGTTGTAGCAATCTGTTGTTAAGGAATAGAAAACCAGTACAATGTAAACAAGTCATTCATCTAATGCTGTGAAGTGTGTTCTGTGTGCAAGGTACAGTGGCTGCTAAAAGTCATAGAAAGCACAGACAAAGCTAGTGTTAGAATCTCTTTCCTCAAGAAACTCTAGAGGCAACAAATGCATTGTGTTGGTACCCTGCTGTCCTTTGGTTTGTGATGGCACAAGCTTTAGCCTTTGTTAAGCACCTTCAGTCAATTAGGACATGATATGGCAGGTAGCATTTTCTCAATTCTGATACAGACTGAACTTAGAAAACAGGATTCAAATAAAAAAAATCCATTTGAAATTTTGTTTAGATTGTATAAAAGTGATTGCCAAGCTTGACAGATATATTTATGATAATTTGAAATGTAGTTGCATTTTTAAAAATTAGCTTCTATTGTAAAGTATCTCTGAAATTTCCTTCAATTAAAAAATCATTATTTATTACTGCAGTAAAATAAGCCTTATTGTCTTGTGAATTAGAATAGAATTATTCCTAAATTGAGGGAATAAAAATTATGTAAGTTCAAGACTGACATGAAGTTATATTAGAAAAGATTTGTAAATTAAATTTAAAGGCATAGAATATTAAGTATGTTCTCATCATGAGCTGAATTCGTGCTCCTAATGCTTCCACACTGGCTCTCAAAATCAGTTAAACCAAATAACTCATTCTTTCATTGTGGAGCATATCAATTTAAATTCCAGAAGAAACTCTGAATTTCTATACTGGTTTGTTGGGTTTTCTATAAATAACATTTCTCATTATATTACTCTCAAAATGAAACATGAAGGAAATATTCTTCCAGGTATGTTCATACTGTGGTATGGTATAGTCTTTCTTTGTCTTCTTTAATTTTTTTTTTAGTAAAGATGAGTTGCTTTGGGTCCCACATAAAATATACAAAACAGTTATTGCATATCACTAATATATTTCCTTTACTTTTCAGTATTTTGATATTAGTGGGGCATTAGAATGGTAGGTTGCAGTTGAATATGTCTGCTGCATAATATTAAGCATCAGTATACTCAGATTATTTACAAATTGAACATAACAATAAATGTAAAATAAAAAGCTAAGTATCATGTTAAGTTATCAAAAAGAGGTGAAAAATTCTGAAGTGATATTGTATAATTATGGCTACATTAAATGCAATACCTTAGAATTATTAAGACAGATAATTTCTAGTGAACAGAATAATAAATTTAAATTTTTCCCTCCTTTAAAACTTAAACTTTTCTCTCTATTCCTACTTGGTGTATATTGAAAGAGTTAAAAACAACAAAGCAGCTTCAAGGGAATATTTCACTCAAATGAAATATGCTTCCTTTAAAGGTAAACACTCAGAGGAAAACTTTTCCCACTTTCTTTACTTGGTTTACTTTAAAAATTCATAGCAAAATAAGAGAAATAAACATCATTTTCCTGCAGAAAAAGCTATTAGAAAGGTTTGACCCAACATTGCTCCCTCTCTCTCCCCTGAGTCTGACATTCCTACCAGAATAACTGCTGGGTTTGATTTTCTCTATCAGTGATCTGTTCAACAAGAGTGTAATTTTTCCAATAACATTCCTCGAGAGCCTGTTGACTCAACAACAAGTTG
The DNA here is from genome assembly GCA_004027455.1 of Hydrochoerus hydrochaeris. NCBI lineage: Eukaryota > Metazoa > Chordata > Mammalia > Rodentia > Hydrochaeridae > Hydrochoerus > Hydrochoerus hydrochaeris. The sequence goes on from PVLA01005525.1 coordinate 95,928, forward strand.
TAACATCATAGGGTTTTGGTACCACTGAGAGATTCATTTACAATTATCTCTTCTACTAGTATTGTCTGTAGACCCTGTTAAGGAGCTGCACAGGATAGCATGAAAGAAAGGTCAATAAGGAAGAACGAGCATCCTTTGCCTTTCGGTACAACTGCATCTGGAAGGCACTGCGTTTCTACTTTTGAATATGTAAGAAGCAAAATATATTGGATGCTACTTGACATTTCATCATCTTACAGAATTTTTATTTATTTTTTCTTTGTTGCCTTTCTCTATGGAGATTTCTCCTTGGGTCCCACAGTTAACTATGTTTTGCTAGTTAAATCAATAAACCCCTTTATTTAAAAAAAGAATAGCATTGCAGTGTTTTTGGTAACAAAATGAATGCACAAAAGGACCCAGAGAAAACAAAGGGGTAAAGTCTCTAAAGAAACTTTGCAAACCAATTGTACGTGTAATCTATTTATGCAAATGGTGGTTTACATTGTATAGCAACTTTTACCAAAATGGATTAGTGGGTACTTAACAGATGTGGCCATTATATTCAGGAATGTATTATTTCCTAACTCTGAAGTTGTTTTCATGATGAAATGCTATATCTACTTAATAAACCTTGGTGTAGATTATCTAGGCAAGAAATATAAATGAATGCATGATTTGTTTGAGACAATTAAATTGTATGACAGTGGTTCATTAAGCAGCACATCTCTAAAATGTTGGAATCTGTGGGGGCTGTGAATAGGTTTAGTGTACAAAAATAACTGCTTTCCCTCGGATTGCATCTGCTCTTGTAATCATTAAATGACAAATATGCTCATGACACTGACACTTCCTCAGCTGTCCTGTGCCACATACAAAATTTTCTTCACTTAACCATTCTTACTCAGGATTAAAAACTTCAATTTATTACAGTCATTGTAATTTTGTTATCATCAAAACAAAGTTGTTTCTGGTTATATGCTTGTGCTTTACTTGTTATATTTTATAAAATTCAGCTTTCCTAAAATCTTTCTTTAGTCCTCTGACCTCCCTATTAGAAACATCCTTTCCTTTTCATGAAAAATTAGCCAAAAGTTTCTTTGTCTATGTCAAATGCAGAAATATATGTAGTGGGTGGGTATTCAAACCAAAATGAGAGTTGAGTTTGTCATGAAAGATAAGCTTGAAGTGCATTGTTGCTGTGCGGATTGCTTACAAATGGGATTTGGAGAAGCTGAGTATATATAAAAGGTATTCAGGGGAAGAAAAAAATAAGGAAATAAATGCTACCTGACTGAAAAGAATACTAATACAACAGAAGTTAGGAACAGTGCTCTGGAATATCCAGGCAGGGAAATGAGTAATTAACTGAACTTCCAACAGTAGGCCCCAGAAGTGTTCCTGCTTACGTATCATCATGGTGATAATGTACAGTTATGCAGAATTCCAGCCACTGAGGACTAAGCACATTTCGGGCCCTGAGAAATAAAAATCCAGACAGGGAGCAGCATTTCCTTTTAAGTAACTGGTACATTTGTGTGTGAAAGGAAAAAAACACTCACTCCACTTGATAATTTTGGTAAAGTAGATTTTATTTAAGGATGGGCAAGGAGGGTAGATTCAGAGGTGTGTGGCTGTTAAATGTTGTGTCCACGTGAGTAGCAAATACCCAACAGATTGGCTTAGCACAGTTCTGGCTGTGGATGAATGGATTTGCTGATGACCGAAGACCCGTCCTGGGAATGAGTGGCACCAGGAAATAGGATTGTGGCCTGGATGGATGACGAAGGAAGGCTCTTTTCTAATTCTGTGGAGGAGCACCCATCTTTGCCTTTGCCATGGAACTCACAGCAGACTCCTCTGCCTCTGACATGCCTTGCACAGGACCCCACAGTGAGCTTCAGGCCTTTGGCTTTCAGGTCTCCAGGGCATTGGTGATCCATCTGCACGCTTCCAATCCAGACCCTCCAGGTGGCCATCGTAAGCTCACCTCATAATCCTTACCTATTTATATTAATCTGTTTCTCTACTGAGCAGTGACTGTAACAGGTCATTCTGTGAGATCTAATTTCACTCAGACTCTTAAAGGGAAAGAGGGGGACATATAACCAAGGGACAGGATGGAGGAAATAGAAATTATACAAGAAAACATCAAGGACAAGGTGTTCCTGGCTGTGTGGCGTGGTTGGGTTATGAGATGGCAAAGGAGGGGTGAGGACTTTTAAAGCAGTCAGTTACTAAAGGACATAGCAGGATTCTTGTTCAAACTGGATCCCCCAGGGACAGAGAGCAAAGCCCAAGTTTAGATCTAGTTAAGCAGAGGACTCAGGAAACTGACTAACGTTGGGATAAAAAAGCATCTCTGGCAGAGGTTATATGGTTAACTGCAATGAAAAGAAAAGGAAAAACGTCCTTTTTGGTTTGCGGTCACACAGAATAAAAGTCTAGTACTGAGTTAGACAAGGGGAAGAAAATAGTATTATCATTTTCAGGCTAATTTATAGTATGTGACTTTAAATATATTTTGATAGCAGGGCAGACAAACCATTAAATCTGAACTTGGGACCTTCTATAAGGCAGAGCAATAAACAAAATTCTCTCAAGGCAGGTACATGCCTTTTTTTTTTTTTATAACTTTCTGACTTTAAAAATTAATTGGCTTTTAAAGTGTGGCTTTGGATATATCTCCTTCCTGGAGTGGTTGAAAGGAATGATTTAAGGATAACTTGAAATTACAAAGGCCTTCACAAATTAAGTTAATTCTCCTTCACTATCATCATTCTAGGTAGAAAAAAATATTGCCCCCTTATAAATGGCTGTTAAAATTGAGATGTGGTTAAAATAAATAAGTTAGTATAGAAAAATAAAATCAGGGTTATTAACTTTGTATTAGGTTTGTGGCCTAATGTTAAAATCTTTTCTTCCCCATCGATAGTCATTTTCTTTGCTGTTATGAATTTCTTAGGTCAGCTAACTTTTACATCATCAAGCACAGCGTTAGGGTTTCACACTGAAAAACTTCTAATCGCACTTTCATTAGTGACTGTTTATGCATAGCTTCAAACCAGGCCAGATAAGAAGATGCACACCTGTGACTCCAGCACACAGGAGGCAGAGGCCAAGGACAGACATGAGTACCATGCCAACCTTATTGACATATTGAGTTGAAAACTGGCCTAGACGACTTAGGGAGACTCAGTCTTAAAAAAAAAAGTTTCAAGTCAGGCATTCTCTCTTCTTGTCTACCTGAGAAACTCAGTAACACAAGAGAGGTGGAGACAAAAGGAGAGCAGTTCCCTTGAAGTTTGTTTTACAATTTTAGTCTCAGAATTGGTAAACAAAGCAGTTTCTTATTGAATTCTGCACTTTACTTTCTTTCCTTTTTAAAATTCTTCTTAGCTCCGGTTTATTTTCGGTTTTTTTTTTTTTTTTTGTATAAGCTTGATCAAAATGTGTCCTGAGTTTTAAGCACTAGGTATAGCTTTTGGCTGGCAGTTCTTTTAATTAAAATTTGATTACAAGTGGCTGTTTTTATATGTAAGCTATTTTTTACATTCTTGTTTTTGTTTCTCATTTTTTTAAACTTGAAAATAATTTTAAAGTGCCCTTTTGTATTCTAACTTTAAGAATTTTATATATGCTTATTAGGAATAATTAAAAGGGCAAATTACTTATCAAATGTGTTACATAAGCAGTCTTACAATGGACAATATTCTTCAAGTGTATCAGAAATGATACTGTTGAATTTAACCTGGTTCCTGTGATCCCCAAATAGAGAAAGTTGAGAAAAATTTCCAGTTTATGTCGTCTCTTTTATTTTTGTTTTTGTTTTAAAACTATTTGAAGTTCAGTAAGACTTTCTAAATTATTTTGTTTGTGGGTTTTTTTTGGGGGGGGATTGGTTTCTTAGATGATTATCAGAACTGCTTGTCTCCACAGACCAATAGGAACAAAGTTCACATTAACCAAACTTTTATTAAAATTATCTCCTTTCCCCAGGCACTTAAAATTGAAATAACATAACACTGACCCACCCTTTTCCAAGAACAATCTAGCCTGGGGGTAAAACATTTTCTGATTTACTATCTTCCTTTTATCTCACGGTATCATCCCTTTTAACTTACTTTATTCCATCTTATCTAGAAAAGTCCTTTGCTCTCTACCCTGCCAGGAGCTTGCAGATTCCCGACCAGAGCTATCTTGCTATTGTAATAGTTTCTGCACATCCATGCTAATAGCTTCTTTCTCGTTTTTTTGTAATCACTCTTGCTAATAAAATTCCTAATGCCTAGTGACTTCATACTTCACCACAAAGTGGGTTACATCACGGGGCTGGGCCTGAGAGGTTCCTAAGCTCCTACCAGAATTTAACCCATCCTTTAGGAGCAGGTTTGCTGACTCCCATTGAGGCAGGAGATTAGGGTGTGGCAAACCTGCCAGGGGAGTAAGCATGATCTGTTACTTAAAAAAATTTCTAGAGATGTGTACGAACAGTTATGATTAACAACCCTGAATACAGACTTCAAGGAGACCTGAGGCAGTCTGGCATAGCATGGCCTGGACTTGATGTCAGCCTTGGAAATATTAGTGATCTTAACTTTCCTTCAGAAAAATCATACTGACTGAACCATAAACCCAACTTCATTCTATACATTTGAAATCATTTTTGACTTTTCTGTCTTTTCCCTCCAAATTCAGTTTAGCATTCAGTTCTCTAAATTTTACCTCCAAATGTAAACCAAATCTATATAATTCACTAAGTGTTACTTTATTCCACCACTATACATTATAAGTGAACTTATAATTGGTTCCCTTTGTTATATTGTGTCTCACAAACTTAGTTATATTACTCATATTTGCACATCTGATTAAAGGTAATCATTGTAACTTGCAGGCTATTATCGTGATCTGCACTATTGACTATCTCTTCCTTTACATTACATTTACTTGCAGTGTTCAGTTTCTCTATTTTTTTATTCTGTAGAAAATAATTTCAACATTTTAGGCCAAATTATACATTAATTTAATTCATTGCATGATCCTAGAGAAGATGGCCAAGTTCATGTTCAGGTGGCTGCAGTTGTGTTTGGCAACTAATACTGAGATCACAAACAGAAGAAAATTTTGCCAACAGAAGCATTCATGAACTAAGGTATTACTGTATTGTTATCTACGTGAGGCATTAAAGTATCACTGAAATCCACCACTGTATTTCCAACAATGCAGGTAATTTAACTTGTGTGCTAATAGTAGGCAGCTTAGTCACATGCTGACAATGACAACTGTACTGCTGGGGGCTGATCAGATCCCCAGGTAGCTGTGGGGGGAATGACAGGGAATAAAGAAAGACAAGAGACAATATTCAAGGTGGAAGGGGACCAGGAAGAATGTTTCTCTAGTGGACAGGCATAATATCTCTGCAGCTGACCCACTTTTGTTAGCGAGTGAAGAGCACAGGGGAAGGAGTAATGCACTTTTCATGGAACAGCGACTACCATTAGTGGGGAACAACTCAATGGAGAACAAGTCCTTTCCCATCACAATATGACTGCACTGTTTATATTGTCCTCAGCAGATGTGATCTTGCTTTAGGGACACTGAGATTATGAGCTTTCTTTGTGTGGTCAAAAAGATGAGCCTTTCATATACTTCTCTGTTGCTAAGGCAGGGCCACACTGGCCCTGAGATCATGGGACCCTAGTCACATAGCCTGGTCCCCAGCACAGTAAAATATTTTATACCCCCTGGTCCCCAATACTACATGATGCCAATTGCAGGCTTTCAGTGATGCATACATAACACCAGTGTTTGTAAGATTACAATAGGAGAAATATAACTCCTGACCTATTAGGTTTCAAATATGCAGAGTTTGTGGTCCCATAACATTGGAGAATGAAGTCATGAACCAAAAGGAAGAAGTTAAGAGAATTTTATTTGAAATAAGGAGAGAAGAATAACTTTTCAATTTTCAGGAGGTGTCATAAATGAGTGGCCACTGAGACTCTAGGTCAGGGTGATTTACACAGCAAGGTCACCATGTTGGTACAATGTGGATCAAACTGGAATCAGCCTGTATGATTATAAATATAGCCACTGAGCTAATATTGATCCCATAAGGAAATGAGTCATTTAGCAAGGGTACATGGAAATAACAAGGCATTTTTGGGAATGGATGGGTCCAGATTCTCTGGTTATCTACTTGGGCATCTGATCTCGTATGGACTTACTGGACCGGTGGTTCTGATTATAGCCTAGTTCCAAGTTATTGTTTATTCTTTAGGGAGGCATGTAAGCCTGGTCATCGCATCTTCATCTTGAGGACTGGTCTTCAGATGCATCTGCAGCCACAATTCTGATGTATTTACTTTTTTGCTGACTTCCATGAGGGACCAGTCTCCCTTACCGTATATCAATTTCTATGTAACTTGGTTGCCTATAATACTCCTCCCCCTGAAGTGGTGTCCCTTGCTACAGTGAGGGAAGGATGGGTGAATTTTCAATCTGGATGCTTCAATCTGAAAAGGGTTGGCATAGAGGAAACTGCGGTGAGGGTACTTCTCCAGAAAGCTGATTAAGGGGCCTTCAATAGATGTGATGTTTGGGGTTTAGCAGTCTTGAATTCCTTTTAGGTCACTCTAGTGGGCCCCAGTAAAAAGGAGTGTGTTATGTTTCTTATTTGTTCAATCTGTATGAGCACTTGGAGTTGACCTCCATGAGAGAATAAGAAGCATGTATGAACAAAGGATGAGCATAGAATGGAAGGACAGATTGAAGAAACAAGCTCATTTCTGACACTTTTTAAGGGATTGGAATAGGGCTTGTAACAGGCTGGGTGCTAGATCTGTCTGCTCAAGCAGGTTATTGATAAGTTTGAGATTTTGTGGCTTTAAGATAATTTTTTCACTTGGTGTGAACCATTTGTCTAAGAACAATAAATTTCCTTTATTAGTGTATAAGGCCCTCTGGTCTTAACAGGATGTTTTGAATGACAATTTTATCTAAGGGGTTAAAAGGCTCTTGCTGAGCTACTGCAGCTTCCTCAGTGGCTCACTAACTCACTGAGCCACAATATTGGCCAGCAGGGGTCAGTGTAGTGACCGGAGCCCTTGTTCTAACCAGCTTTTTTTTTTTACTACCATATTACTTTTTTAAATACATCATTTGGCTATTCTTTTGGGCCGGGTATTTAAGACCTAGTTAGAGTGAGACCTATGTTAATCAAAATGAGCCTCTTGCTGTCTATCAAGGTCAGCTAAGGCTTTTCAGGAGTAACTTTTGGAACTATGTGCAGAGCCTCTCAGGTTCTCTGTCAGTGTCAGTTGCCAGGATGGGTTGTCGTCTCACTGGACTGTGTGGCTTCTGATGATGGCATCCTGGGGGGCATTGGCCAGAAGTACGTATGAAAAGGATATGCAGCGATAAGAGATTTGTGCAGCCACAAGCCCAAAACTTCCAGAAATGCATAAAGATTAAAAGATCCTATAGGGTCCCAGTTCATGCAGAATTAAAATATATTACCTTAAGGAATATATGCTCTAGCTCTTGTTCTCCCCATAATCTGATTTATTGCTTAGATTGGCCCTATGGACAGTCATGTTGTAGACCACTCTGTCCTTTCCCTACCTTTCTCCTGTTCTCTACAATTCCTGCACAGCAATCCTTCATCTTTTGTCCTTGCTTCTTTGTTCTACCAATAAAAAGCCATTGAAGCTTCAGCTCAGGGCTATTTTATTCCTGAGACTGTCTCATACTGAGGGTTCTTGGGTAAGACAGGACCTCTAGGCCTTCTTGGAGATTAAACTGAACATGAACACTGAGTAATTTTTCATCCTGTGCCCTGTGCCATCATCATGAACTGCAACAAGTGTTGTCCCTGTGTGAGAACATTTTTAAAGTCACCATGTGAGGGAAGAAACTGTGAAGTGTAAACTAGGAAAGCATGAAGTAACTCGCCAGCTAGAGTTCAGTGTAAAGGACCAGAAAAAGAACAGGCCTGCATCTGGCTCTTCATCCTGGTAAGGGGTCACAGGCAGCCACATTAATACCTGACACATCTCGGCAAGGTTGAGGTTAGGTTTGTCAGCCCAGAAGTCTTTAGCTGTCAGGTTGCTAAGGGAGTGGAAGCAGTTCATTTGTGTTACTTTTTTGTTCTTTTTAGTTTCATTCAAACTGGATGGATCAAACCAAGTAGGAAAGGTAATTTTGGGATGGAGGTTTAGCCCAGAAGCATAACGCCTGCCTGGCAAGTGTGAGGGCATGATTCAACCCCCAGCACACACACACACACACACACACACACACACACACACACAAAAGGTAATTTAAGCAACATTTCCACTGTCTCCTAAGCTATCTGGTTATAATGTTTTCAAGTCTCAACTTATTAAATTATTGATACTTATTTGACTCCAATGCCCATGGTTGCCTCCATGTCCTTCCACGGGGGATACACTGGAGGTAGAGGACTGGGAACACATAGGCAAAAAATTGAGATGGGCATAGGTCATTAACTATGCACCTTGCTACCTGGCATCTTTGCAGGTTCAAGATTCACTATATTCAAACAGAACAAGTTTCCCTAAAGAAGTTTGCTCTTCTTCCCTCAGTTCTCCCTGATAAGCCTCTTCCACCTTTAGCCACTTAGGGGACCAAGAGATGTGGCCAGAGGGAGAGGGGTGCTCCAAAATTGCAAGCATTTGTATCAGTTGGAGTTTCCTTATTTTTAAAAAAGAGGAAAAATAAATAAATAAACTGAGAAAGCTAAAGACAAATGGTCAAGCAAGTCCTTTACACTAAACAGTGGCAGATTTGTCAGTAAAATGGACCCCCATCAGTGTGTTTTGCAAAGGCTCAAGCACATACATGTGTGAATCCAAAATTATAAAGCTTAAAGGAGTATCTTCAATCTGTCCTTTGATTTTCTTTCTCGCTCTCTCTTAGAAAGTTAAAAAAGCAGTCATTAAAGTTCTCTCCTGCTTTTCTGCTTGGCAATGCAGCTGGAGTGAGTTACAGTTTTTTTCTTTGGAGGCATGTTTTACTAATTACTGGAGATACACTCTGGACAAGCTTTTGGTCTTGTCTTTCTGCCCTTCAGATGGTTAGGATTTACTTCTGATGCTCCAAGGAAATTCTCTTCTCCGTGGCTGCTGGATTCCAAACCTAGTTTCCAAAATTATAAAAGGTTTCCTCCTTGCAACCCTTCCAGAGTGAAGCTGACCTTCACTTATTTCTGGGCCATATTCTTAAAAATTGGTCTAGATTTAATCTTCAAACTATCAAAGAATAAAAGTTTCAGATTAAACTCTTCAGCTTTTCAGCCCTTAGGCAGAACTTAAAATTAACTCTTTCACTGTCCTCTTCCTGCTGCACCATGGGGGAAACCGACTGCTTCTTATATTACAGACAATTACACTGATAGAAAAAAATATTCCTAGAGATGCTGATGAATTTATTAACAGTTATAAACAGAAAGAAGTTTATTTCAGTAAGATAAACCATCAGCCTATGTCCCTTCTTAAAAAGTCTTTGTCTTCACAGCTATAAAGATTGTTTCTTTTTTCAGTCTTATTAAAAGAGCTCTCTGTTACTTGATGATCTACAGGAAAAGTTCTGACTAGTCTGTTTATGGTAACAACCTTAAATAACATTTAAGTGTTATTGCAATTTATTGGCTGCTACATCTAAGAGTGCACTGTAATTTAAAATAAATTTTTGCGTGTTTATATATTTGTCCATCTGTCTGTTTAATGTGTATTAATAACTGGCTAAAACACATGCAACTGCATAGTTTAAGAAATGTTTTTGAGTTCCATGATTTCTTTTTCTTTCTTTTTGAGATTTCCATAAAGTGATCATTTATACGTTTTCAGGATATCCAAACTCATTTAAAATGTTACCAGATAACCACACATGGTGTGTGTGCCTCTCATCTCAGTGCTTGGGAGACTGAGGCAGGAGTATTACCATGAGCTGGGGGCCACTCTGAACCACACAGCAGGACTCTTGTCTTAACTCCCTCCTCAAAAAAAATCCATACCTTAAAACATTATCAGACAAAGACTGACAGGCTTGAGGCTCACATAGGAATAAAAGGCTTAAAGGTCGAGAACATAAAGTTTGCATATGGTTAAGGCTGATATATATATCTTTGTTCCTTAACTTGTAAGCAAGTTATCTTTTGTGACTTTTACTTAAATTGGCTGATAGATAAATACTAAAGACATTATCTGAATCCTTGTAGAGGAAAAAGGGACAAAACGATAGAATGAAGGTCTCATTGAATTTTATTAAAATTCAGCAAGACAGCTTTAAACTCTGCAGCTAGACTTGAGCAATTAGAAAGGCAAAGGCAGAGAATGAAGAAAAAGCTCAGCAAGAGAGGATCCTAGGTAACTACAGCAGTTACAGCAATCGTTCCCCTGGCTGATTCCATCCAAACTGCCCAAACCATGAATGACTACTTTATCTCAGACAAATATTGATAAATAAATTTTATCAGCACCCTTAAGGCAGTTGTTGGCTGGCTTAGTGTACATCAGCAAGCTCTTTGGACATGTTGTGTGCTCAATTCTGAGGATGATTGCTATTCCATGTGTTTCACTCCAATTCCATTTAGCCATTCTGCAGCTAGGAAGGGTGCTCAATGCCTTCTCCACAGCATACAAATCTGGATGGAGAAATTTCTGGTCTTCACAAATGACATCAGGACCAACTTCATAAACCTCAAAAGGAGGCTTATAATATTACTTTAGATTATCTCAGTGATATTGCCTACTGGCTCAACCCTAAGAACCAGTACTTTGGTCTTAACCATCACATTTAGATTCTTGCAGCTACTGAAATAGTTTCCTTTTTGTTCTTTCTTGCAGTCAGGTATGCATGGTTAAATATAACAGATAGCCTACATAGCCACAAGTTCTGTAGGATCAAAACATACTGCCTTAAGGAATATTTGTTCTGGCCTTTATCCACCCCATACTTTGATTTATTACTTAGAATGGCCCTAAGGTCAATCATGGAGCAGACCATTCTGTCTTCCCCTTGTCCATCCCATGTCCTTTATATCAATTTTTAATAGAAGTCTTTCTTTTGTCCTTTATCCTTGCTTCCTGTTTTTATCAGAAAAAAGTCACGGAAACTTTAAATCAAAGCTATTTTTCTTTATACTCTCACACACGGTGGGATCTCAGTAAAGGCAGGCCCTCTGGGCCTTCTTGGAGTATAAAGTAGGCATGGATTCTGACAATCTCTTATCCTTTTGCCCTGTATCATCATCATGAACAGCAGTATGGGAGATATTTCTCTCTGGTGACCCTTTTTAGCTCATGGTACACTAGTTGACTCCTATCCTTTGGGATAAGGAGGACCAGTAAACACTCTGATCAGGAGACTGTGTGACTCATCAGAGTAGTAGTGTCCTGTAAAAATGTCCCCTCATGTCCTGGATCCTTGTTGACTTTGCTTGATCAGAGCCAAAATATTGACTGTTGTCTTGGTCTAGTTATCTTTTTTGGTCTCCAAACCTGTTTTACAACATCTGGGAGATCAGTTATCACCAGTATTGCAGTGAAAACAGTAAGCTTAATTTTATAGCATTATCCAGATAAAAATATTTACTATATAGTCTTATATGTTAGCTACTTACACAGTCTTCATAAAACTAACTTTAAACCTGAGACTCACGACATGTCAGAGATGCTCCTTTAAGTTATATTGTTTTAGGTTTATAAATATGCATGCTGTTGCAGGTGATTTTTTCTGATGTCACCCAGAGGTTGTTACCTTGATTGTGCCTCAGGATGAAGGTCTCACTCACTGGTCACATGAGAAACCCCTGCCCAGGCACCAGGTTGGCCAAAACCCTCATGTATTTCTTCTTGGATGAGTATGAATTTCAGTTCTCTTCTAACCCAAGGGTTGGGATTATATAATCTGTAAAACAAAGCCTACTTGTGTGCCTTTATAGAGGAACACTCATTTTCTATGTCTGCAAGGATCTTCCACTGGGAAAGGAAAGCAAACTGATATGAACTTCCAAAACCTGTCCCATAGCCTCAAGCTAAGTTCGTAGATATATCTGAAAGCTCAAGCTGCAAACCAACAAAAAGTTCATAAAAAAGAGCTGACAGTAATAAGAGATGAAACTATTTCATAACTTTAATGTCAAGAAAGGGATACAAGATTTTGCCTGCCAAAATAAAAGCATTCTTTCAAAGAAATCTGAACATGAAGGCATCTCAGTCTTTCATGCTCTCAACTTTTAATATAGTGAAAGCAACCAAAAAAAAAAAAAAACCATAAGCAGCCAGCAAACAGTGGGTGACAACTTTTGATTAGCTAAATGAGTTCCAATCCAGAATTCATTCAAAATCTTTAGGAGTGCCATGAAACTAAAGCAAACTCTTGTCTCTTTCCAGTTATCTCAGTGGGACCTCCAAAATGATAGATGTCAGATAAACCTCCTTCCCTGATAGATGTCAAATGTGCCAAGTTCCTGGTCTCATTTCAAGGAATAAAATCACATACCAAAGGAAGACATTAGGGGAGTTTTTTGGAAATACAGGGAAGAAGAATAGCTCCAGGATTTCCAGGAGGGATCCTAAATGGGTTGCCAATGAAGCCTTTTGTCAGGGGTTATTTAAACATCCAAGTCACAATGTAGTTATGAAGTAGGTCAAATTATTATTTTCTAAATTTTTTTTATTTTAAAGAGAATAAAACAAAACAAAAGAAAACAAAACAGAACAAAGTAAATCAGAACAGAACAATGCAAGCAACACAGCACTTCACAACAAGACAACAGGACATTGACAGTGGCTACCTTAATGTCTTGTTTTCTTCAAAACAGTTGAGCATACCTTCACATGCAATAATAGCAAACATAACAAAATAGTATAAAACCATTCAAAAGAATGAAAACATTACAGGACTTTAAAACAAGATAACAGGAAATGAACAATGGCTACTATAATATCTCCTTTTCCTCAAAAAAAGCTGTCCATACCGTTACACATAATAAAATCAAATAAAACACAACAGGATAGAACCAATCAAAACAAAAGAATAAAAGCGAGGTAGGACTTCAAAGCAAGATGACAAATTATAATCAACCTACAGGATTACAAATATAGCTACTCAGCTAATATTGATCCAATAGGGAGATAATTCACAGAGTAAGGGCATGGGGGGAGAACAAAAGCATATTTGAGAAGGAATGTGTCCAAGTGCTCTGGTCATCCACCTGGGTACCTATCTGAATTTTCTGGAACAAGTGTTGCTAATTACAGTATAATTCCAAGTTACTGCTTATCCCTCAGGGAGCGCTTAGGCCTGACCACCGCATCTGTATCTTGAGGCCTGGACTTTTTCACATTCATCTCCAGCCACAATTGTGATGTCTTTCTTTTTTTGTGCTGACTTCCTTGAAGACAAATCCTTCTTTAACTATATGTTTTAATTTCTATATAAGTTATGCTACTATGCAATCAGAAAATACAATAATAAAAAAGGAAAAATTGTATTTTAAACTATGAAATACGGCATATAGTTATGTATTTGTGTTCTTAGTTGTTTAAAGTCTGCCTCTTGACTGGACTGAATCCCACATAGTTACTGTGAACCAGTTGAGTCTGAGTGCTTGCTACAGTTTTGGACATTTAGGATGTGCTCAAGAAATATCTGTTGGATACATAAATTAGTTCAAGGTTTCCTAGTATTTAGTGCTAAATATATAGGAAAACTAAAATCCTACTATAGGAAAACTAAAATCCTTTAGTTTTCAAAGGGAAGGAAAACAGTGGCTCTCTTTAAACAGTATGATTATGTCCATGTGTCTGTGGCTGCCTTTGAATAACAGAGATAAACTAAACAAGTACATCCGAGTCAGGGATTAGAGAACCAAGAAAAGTCTTTCAGTTTCACAAGAGAGTACTGTTTTCTCAAAATGATCAGTATCTAGGCTTTGAATACACTGTGCTTTAAGGAAACATTCACCCCTTGAATTTTTTTCAACAAACCCTATACTCGTGCAGTTGAACTCAGAGGCAAGCTATGTGTTACATAGGGTACCGACATTAGAGCATAAGGGTTTAGTTTTACAATCTTAGTTTTGGGCACTAGTTGTATGAAATCAATAACCAAAATTATTGTTCTGCCTTATCATCTTATTTCCTATATTAGAAACAAAGGAAAAAGCATTATAAATAACTTACTGTATTTCTGTGTCTGGCCCAATGATTTCAAGGGCAAGTTCTGTTTCTCTATGTTTGTAATCTCATCAAATTTTGTAAGTCCTGGCAATGGATGTTTAAGATCTAGTCAGCATCTTCAATTACACAGAAATGGCAAATATCTACTAATATATAAATAAGATTGGAGAGTATTTTTCCATGCAAATATTTCTTTCATTTGCCTGGCATAGAAGATATTTTGGATGAGACTTTCATATACCCAAGATCAAAACTGGCAAAGAAAGGCTGTCACCAGGGTGCTTACTAACAGAGAATTCTTTGGACCTACAAGAGTATAAGAACTTGAAACATCAAAAACATTTTAAGATGTTATACGAATGAAATTCAAGAAACAATTTTAGCTCTGAAAATAAGAAGCACAGTAGCAGAGTACCAAGGGGTACAGAGAATCATATTTAAAAATAGGCGAGGTTGTTCAGGATAAAATATACATGGTGGACTAAGAATGTACTTTTACCTATTCACTTAAAAAGTACTTTCTTCGGAATATGCAACACTTCAATGTTAAAAAATAAAGACAGAAATCCCTACTCTTCTAGAGCTCAACTTCCTTATTGTTTTGTTAGTAGTATTAATAAGTTTAGTGATCTGTGGATTATAACTAGGTTGACTTAAGTCAGAGGAACTTCTAGTAAAGAAAAGGCATGACCTCGTGGAAGGTCCAGAAAGGTTGAACCCAAGGAAATATTGAGAGGCACCTTGATAAACTCCAGATATGAATAAGAAAAATATTCAAGCTAAATATCCACTGAGGAATCAGACATATTTGAGTGGTTAAAAAATCCAATAGATCTGTAGAGTCTGAAAAAATAATCTCGACATGTCAAATCATTTTCAGATTAGTTTCCATATTTCATCAAATTACATATAGACATTTGACTGGGACCTTATGGGAAAACATAAAGAATGTAAAACAAACTAAAGAAAACCGGGGCAAGGCATGCACAGATGATGTCACATTCAGAGTTAGTTGCACATTTAAACCTAAAGTACTTAAAAACATAAAAATAAAATTTAATATCCTGGTACAGTGTCAAAAAGAATGACAAAAAGGGGAAGGAAAAAGAAAAGAAAAGATAAAAGTACACTTGGAAGAGAAACAAAAGGACAATCTCAGAAAATTAAAATGTTAAAAATTTCTGAGTCTGCTGAACAGTAGAAAAATAACAAGAAAATAGAATAATAAGGGACTCGTTAAAGCTGAAAAATGAATTGTCAAAATGAAACATTTCTGCTGCTCTTGATGTATTAAAATCACACAAAGCATAAAAAGAGGAGAAACTGTTAAAAGGATAATTTCTGTCATGGTGGCAGGTGCCTGTAGTTCTGGTTATTCAGGGGCTAAGGCAGGAGGGTCACTGGAGTTTGGGAGATTTTTCTGGCTTATGCAACATAACAGGCTTCTTTTAAAAATTGAAAACATGATTTTAAAGGTGTAATTATGGTTCTGGTTCTCGCTGAAGGAAAAACTATGTCACTGAGAAGAAACTTTCCATTAGGTTAAACATGGCTGAGCAATTTTCAGACAAAAAACATTACTAATGATGTAAAAGGCCAGTTGACAAAGCTTCATGTAAGACTGAAGACTGCGGGTGTCACCAGTGCAGAATTGGACAGCTTATGTAAAAAGGAATCATTACAAATATTACTTTCTAGGGAAGGAGGCAGGAAGGATAGGTTAAATCACCTTCACTTTTCTTCCCTGCCTCTGAGATCTGATAGATGAGGTGGCATAATTAACCTTCTTCTATCAGTTGATCTTCATCTCAGAGATTGTAAACTCTATCATTCTGCAAGGATAACTGGCACCCAGCTAGGGAATAACCAAAAATTTTCCTCCTCTATTATGCTATTATATTGTGTTCTAAACTGTCCTTCAGATAACAAGGATTTTTGGTAACAGTAGTATGGTGAATAGACAACACTAAAAATGAAATACTATTTATAGATGATTGGACATTTCTTTTGATTTTTAAATATTGTGGGGGTAGGCCTGGTATTGTAATGCTAGTACATGTTCAAGAAATTATTTAAGACTCTGTAATACAACAGTATAAACAATCATAATAACAGCAATAACTTTATTGATCAATTTTAGTATATGCCAGGAACAGTTATTTTAAAGTTCTCATTTATAATTTCAAATATAATAAGAATTAGTGTTCATTTAATTCAAATTTAAAGTCTGAAAACTTTTGCTCATTTCAAGGAAAACTATTCAAGAATAATTATAGGAGATTCTTGTGGCTGAGAGTAAGCAGAATAAGAAATTGAGAGTAATTGTGGATTTTCTGAAATTTTAATAATTTTTGAATGCAAGTAAAATTTTACATTTTTAATGTAAATAATTTCTTCTTGGACTTTCACAGGGGAACAAAAATTAATAACATTTAAACCTCAGATGTTTTAATATTTGTTTACTTGGAGTTATATTTCTTCTACTATTAAACCAAATTCCTAATAAACTATATCTGCCTTTACAACAAGATAGGATATTTAGGATAAGAATTATTCTGAGAAACAATTTTAATTTATTTTACTTTATCTGCCTGTGGGGAAATGTGCAGCTGGAATTAACTTTATATAATATTTTGACTTAATCTAATATTTTGTTGAGGCAAAAGCTAAACTTACAGTGGTGCCAGGATGATATGCAAAGAAAGCTGTATTTAGTGTAGGGCAATTGTATTAAGGAGATGGCATATGAGTAGCCTGAGAGAATAACGGTTTTCTCCACCCAGGGTACAGCTTTTAATTATTAAGGGTTAATTGATAAGACCTGTAGGTTAGTAGAACAAAATCTGAAAAGTAATAAAGTGTAACTTATTTCACTACATATTGTCATCTCTGGGAAATCATCTATTGCAATCCCTGAAACAGAATGGCATTTTAAATTCACTTTTGTTTCTGTTTCAGCCTTCCAACTACTCACTTGTTATTTTCCTCAAGTGGTTTAAAAAACAACAAATCAGTGAACAGAATTGTGGAAAGTGAGTCTCAGTTATGGATGATTTGAGCTTTGAAAAGTTCTTGTTTTAGACAAAATTTATATGTATTTATTTTAGTTTAGTTTTAGATCTCCCTTAATATTGTATGCATTTAATTTAAAGCCAAAAAGCCAATGTAAATGACTATTTTTAAAATTAAATACTTGGGTGAGTTTTAATACTGAACAGTAGAATGTTAGCCAAAAAACCAAAACATAAAATTCTAGAATACTAGTTGGACTAATTTATACTTTTAACCATATTCTATTGGTTGGAACAACTTAGCAATGTTTTACTAGATGAAAATCTTAGCTAAAATAAGACAGCTTGCCAAAAATGAATAAAATTCATTTAGTATAGGATGTGAAACTATAAACAATCCAGGTTTTACCAGTAGTAATATATGCTTTTTCATATATTTATGTTCTAATTATAATGTATCAAATATTATAACTGTGATAAGAAAGATGTAAATTAATTTAAAAATAAAAATACTACAAAAGGTAATAGGTTTGAGAGATTTGGTTGATTTATGCATAAAAATGATAATTCATTATAAACCAATTATTCCTGTTGTGCTGTGTTGGCCACATTTTAATTTGATTCTTAGGTATGAAAACATCTAGTTTGCACCATTTGATTCTCTCTTGTTGGAGATTTAATTGTGCTCATCAATTAAATTCATATTATTAAATAATGAAGTTATGTCAACTTATTTTCAGTTAACTTGGTCAGCAATTGCAACTTTTGCTTGCTTTTTAATTAAAATTTTAAAATTTAAATACATTATAATCATAACTTTTACAAATTTATATTCTTTTTATTTTTTAATTTTTTTATTTTGAAGGGAATAAAACCAATCACAATAAAACAGAATAGAGTCAATCAAAACAAAACAATGAACATGGTACATGACTTCAAAACAAGATAAAAGGAAATCAATAATGGCTACTATAATGCCTCTTGTTATCTTCAAACTAACTGCCCATGCCATCAGACCTAATAAAATCAAACAAAATAGTACAGAATAAAACCAATAAAAACAAAGCAATGCAAAAATATAGGACTTCAAAACAAGATAATAGTAAAGCAACAGTGGCTACTATGTCTTTTGTTATCTTCAAAGTAGCTTCTTATACCATCGGACATGATACAATCAAACAAAACTAAAATATACAGGGCTTCAAAAGAAGATAATAGGAAATCAATAATGGCTGCCATAATATATTTTGTTATCTTTGAAATAACTGTCAGTGCCATCAAACATAATAAAATTAAACAAGCCAAAACAGAATAAAATGAAACTAAACAGAACAATGAAAACAATATGGGTTTCAAGTCATGATAATAATTAACAATGGCCACTGCCTTTCCTTTTTAGACACTTCTTCCCATTTCATCTTGCACAATACATTTTGGATCCCACTATCTCCTTAAGTTTTTATAGAAGGGAGACAACATGATATGTAACTCTGAACCATTTCATCCATGAGCATGATCTCAAGTTGTATGCATTTACCTATGAGAGCCTTGAGGTTATCTTTCTTTATAGCTGAGTAGCTTTCCATTGTATAAAAATGCCATGCCTTTCTTATCTACTTTGCAGCTGATGGGTAAGCGACCTCCACTTCTTTCTGGTTCCCTGTCACATAGAGCATTATTCTCTCTCCTTTGACTTTCAGTCTATGAGCCCCCTTTTGAGTTAAATATGTTTCTTGTCCAAAGCATATTGATGGATCTTGTCTCCTGATCTACTCTGCCTATTTCTTTTTATTGGTGAATTGAGGCCATCTATATTAATGGTTATGGCCAACATGTACTGCCTTGTCTCTGCCATGCTGTTTTTCTGCCATTGGCTGCCTACTTTTCCCCTCCATTCCATTGTTTGCCTTGCTTGGCAATTCCCCTCTACTGGTGTTCCTGGAACTGTGGTCTGTTTTATCTCTCTCTAGAATGTCCTTCAGTATTCTTTATAGGGTTGGTTTGGTGGTCATGAATTCCTTCAGTTGTTCTTTGTCATGGAAGGATCTTGTTTCTCCATTAATTTTGAAAGACAGTTTTGCAGTGTACATCAACCTAGGTTGGAAATTGTTTTCTTTCAGAACTTGAAATACTTTATTCCAAGCTCTTCTTAATGTTTTGTTGGGAAGTCTGTCATGATTCAGATGAGTTTTCCTTTACAGGTGATCACTTTCTTTTGTCTAACAGCTTTTAATATTCTGTTTTTGAGTTGAATACCTGAGATCTTGGTTATTATATGTCTGGGTATAGATTTATTTTGGTTATGGCTAGCTGGAGTTCTGTTTGCCTCACATCTGCATGTCACTTCTTTTTCCCATGCTTGGGAAGTTTTCTGATATTATTTCTGTAAATACACTTTTTAATGTCCTTTGCATTGACCCCTGCTTTTTCACTTACACTTATAATTCTAAAATTATGTTTTTTTGGTTTCTCTTGTAGCCATTGAATTGTTACTTCGTGATTCACTGTTATGAGATCTTTCTTTTTACAATTGCAAGCTGCAAACCTGTCTTCAAGAGTTGAAAGTCTATCTTTAGTTTCTTTCAAGCAGTTTTGTTAGCTTTCAATGGAGTCTTTAGTTTCCTGGATATCTCTTTGAATCTGTTTCATGTATTCTAAATCTTTTCTACTTTGTTCATTTGTTTCCCTTATTTTCTTATGCTCCTCTACTTTTTATGTATGTCTTTTTTAGAGATGCTTAGCAATCTTTTACTATGTTTTTCATTTCTTCTTTTACCTGAGTTAGTATTTCAGTTCTAATGTCTTTTATATTCTCTTGAAGATTTTTTTGCTTCAGTTGCCATCACTTCAGAAACTTAAGGTGTGTAACTCCCAGTCTCTTTTGTGTTTACATTTCCTGGACTTACTCTGCTTAGTTTAGAGGCCAGAGACTGCCTTTTGCTTATTCATTTTGACATATTACTGGGTTCTTCCAGCCAAGCAGGTAGCGGGCTCCCAGGCACTTCCCACATTGACTATAATTTCTCTGAAGCAAGACTGTTTGGTTCTTCTAGCCAGTGCTGGCTATGGGTATCTGATGGTGGTCACTGGATGTACTGGTTCAGAGCTGTCTGCTGCTTTTCCTTGACTGTACTGGCTCCCTGATGACTAGCGGAGTGTGCATGTGGGTGAGGCTGGCCGTTGCCTGCACACCTGGGCTGTGACTGGTGGGGATCCTTCATGATGGCCCCTGGAATGTGCACAGTGGCAGGGCCAAATGTTGCCTCCAGACGGAGCTGGCTACTAGCAGAGACCCTCCAAAATGGCCACTGGAATGTGCGTGGGGATGGGGATGCGGCTCAGTCCTAGCAATTTCCACTGATCTGCCCCCAGCTAGGAGCTGCTGGAGAAAGTCAGTAGCAGTTCTGGTTCCGGGTTTATCTGGCCTGACTCCAAAATGGCTCCTGGCCAATTGCTCTTTGCTGTGGGAAGACTGAGTCCTCTCCACTCACCACCAGTCAGTGCAGTTGTCTGCATCCACCACTCCCCTCCACCACCATGTCTTTCTGCAAAAGCCTCTGGGGTCTCCGCCACCATCACTGTATGAGAGCAGCAGTTGGAACCTCAATACACACCATACAGCCGCCACCATCACTATACGGTGTGTAATGAGGTTCCAACAGCTGCTCTCACACAGTGAGTCAGGCTCCGGGTGAAGGCCCTGCCAGTTACTGCCTCCTTCTTCATTTAAGTTTGCCTTTTTACTCTCTCTGTGGGCTTCAATTCTCACTTTAGATTCTTCCTGGGTTCAGGGGACCACTTCCTTCCTTCTTGTCTTCCCCACAATGTTAGATTCCAGCGTCTGGACTGTGTCTTTCAAACAGGCTGTTTACTCCGCTGCTTACTGCTCCACCATCTTCCCAGGAGCCCTCAAACTTATGTATTGTTATACCTTAATTCTAAAGGATGAAATTTTATCTTGTTTAATTTTGATTGCACTTTTGGAATTTATGCATCAAGGTCATTGATAATAAATGTTGATTGAAATAATAATCATGTATTTGTGACCAAGTCAATAGATCTTTTATAAAAGGTTTTTTTCTCCAATATTTATCACTGTTAGTAACTAAAATATTATACTTATTTTTCAATAGCTTTACTGTGTCTTATTCGATTATTTTCTTCTGCTGTATCTGTATTTCCTTTTTGCTTTCTCATTTCACTCTTTCCTCTTTGCCTCTTGCTAGTTCCTCTTTTCTTATCTTCTACTCTCCAATTTTTTTTTTCTGAGCCTCTTTTTTCTTCTGTTATTTATGTTCCACTCATGTTCTTTCTTCTTTTCTTTTCCTTGCCTTTTGCTCATTTTCTTACTAAATGAAAGCAATTCTACAATTGTTAGTCTTTCATTATTTTGATTTGTCTTCATAGCTGTGGATCTCAGTGTAGCCTAAGGATCACTGGAAAATTTTTCTTCTCTAATTATTGTACATTATTACGTGATTTTATGATATGCTTCAGTCACCACAACAAGTAATAAAGTCAATGTCCACTACACAGCTATCATGTAATCCCTCAAAATGGTGAATATATTCCTTTCAGTGCACAAAAGGCTTGCAGATTTGATAAGTAAAGGATTTTGAGATGGGAAGTTTATCCAGTGGTTTCAATACAGTTACAAGTTTCAAAAAAAGAAAAACAAGACCAAAATCAGAGAAGATAGATATTGGACCAGAGTGATTTGGTTAAGAGTCAAGCCATTTGGGAAACTTCCACCACAAGACTGAAAAAAAGCAGAGACTCTACTTTCCTTTGAAGATTTGAAAGAACAGAGGCTTTGATTTGCCTCCAGAGACAACTTGACTTCTCATCACCTTAAGACCAGACTTCTGACCATCAAAACTATAAGATAATATATTTTGATTAATTTTAGATATTAAATATGTGGTAATTTGAGTTGCAAGTGGAAACCAGGCACAAGATCTATGTCAGTGGTATGTGTCAGGCTGATGGTTGAGGAGATTTAAAGATTGTAGATTCTCAGTTTCCATTTCTGAAAGATGTGTAAGGGGAACAGGAAAGTATTTTCAAGAGTTTTCCTGTTGGCTCCACGATATGGGCATGTTTGAATGGTGCTGGCCAAAGGCACAGAAAGAATGAGAGATCAGTGCATTCTGACTGTCTAGAACAGTGCTAACAGGGGGATCCAAGATGGCTGACTGAGTGGTGGCACGATAGAGCCTCTCTGAAAAAAAAAACAACTCAGACTCTGGAATCTGACAACATGGAGAAAGCCAGACAAAATGAGAGGAATTCTCATGACCCAGGAAGAAACTGAGAAAAAAGAAAAAGAAAAAAAAAGAAAGAAGAAGCATGGATGGAGGGCTGGAGCTGGGCAAGCCCTGGTTGCTGTACTGGCACATCTTAGAGTTAGGTGACTCACAATCTAGCTGAGATCGTGGCAAGAGTGGGGGGTTGGTGAGCTCGAGACTCTTGGCTGGAGGAGGCTCTGCAGCAGGGAGTGGAAACAGCCAGTTGAGCTGCGTGAACTTTGGTGAGTGATGGGAACTGGATTCCCTAGAGTGGAGAGGACTGGCTAGATGACATTTTGGAGTTAGGCAGGGCCTGCTTGAATCAAAACCTGAAGTAGCATGGGTTGACAACTGGTCTAAAGCATATTGGTGGGATCTGCTTGGGCTGGGCCAGGCCCCTGGTTGAAACCCAATAGCTGAGGACAAGGCTGTTCTGAGCCAATGGCATCCTCAGGGAACACACAAATGTGCTGAAGCATCCACTGGTTGACTGATGTAGGAGGAGGGGCTGGCTCTCAGAGTGCACCTCTCAGATCTGCAGCTGACTGGGGGTGGCACTTCCCTAGCAAGTGTGCTGCAGAAAAAACTGTAAGCAATACAAAAGGCCTGGAGACCTCCATCACCCACCCATCTGAAGGGGGCCGGAAACATGACAAGACAGAGAAACAGCAAAAGACCTCCAACTGCAGAACCAGGGAAAGTGCATCCAGCAGAGATAAATTCAGAGGAGGTTGAGGGCAGCAAACCTGTAACAACAGAGACAGCCTCATAGAAAATAAAGAAGTACTTCTGTGACCTCATCGATGAATTTAAATCTGAAATTCTAACTCAGGTGAAGCAAGATATAAGAAGATTAATAAAAGAAGTCCTGGGTATCCTTAAGTAGACACAAATGAAAGAATAGAGGAACCCAGAGAACAAAGAGAAGACTTTGATGAAGAATATAAACAAAACCTAGAATACATGAAACAGATCCAAAGAGAATATCAAGAAATTAAAAACTCCATTGAAAGCTGGCAAAACCTTTTAACAGAAACTAAAGACAAACTTTCAAAACTTGAAGATAGATTTGCAATATATGATTGTGAAAGGAAGGATCTCTTAAAAATAACAAGGAACCAGGAAGCAATGGTACAAAGGCTAGAAGATGACAAGAGGATTTATAACCTAAGAATAAAATATGTGAATGAAGATGCAGTGACAAATACAAATGAAATAAAAAGTCTATTCACAGAAATAATTAAGGATAACTTCCCAAACATAGTTAATGGAAGTGAAGTTCAGATAAATGAGGCATACAGAACTCCAGCCAGCTACAACCAAAACAGATCTATACCCAGACATATAATAATCAGGATCCCATAAATCCCTCACAAGAACAGAGTGTTAAAAGCAGTCAGAGAAAAGAAACAGATTACCTATAAAGGAAAACTCATCGAAATCACAGCAGACTTCTCAATGTAACCATCAACTCCAGAAGAGCTTGGAGCGAAATCTTCCAAGCCCTGAAAGAAAATAACCTCCAACCCAGAATGATGTACCCTGCAAAACTGTCTCTCAAAATTAATGGAGAGACAAGATATTTTCACAACAAAGAGGAACTGGGGGAGTTTGTGACCACCAATCCAACCCTGCAAAGAATACTGAAGGACATTCTAGAGAGAGAGAAGAAAATCACCAGGGTTCCAGGGACAATGGCAGAAAGGCCTCAAAGAAAGGGGCAGACAGTGGAATCAAGGAGAAAAGTAAACAAACAATAATGACAGAAAAATAGCATAGCAGAGATAAGACAGAGAAGATTGGTTATATTGCTGTTTTATCTTGACTGATCTTATTTGAATCTGGTGTGCTTGAGAATATCAAGTCTGAGAGTGGAGGCAACTACTCTGAAGATGACAAGATTCAATAGGATACCCATTCTGGTTTGATTGTTAACTGCCTTTGAAGTCCTATAATGTCTCCAATGTTTAGATTTTATTAATAGTGTAATGCAATGCTAATGTTGATTATACTATGCCTGATGATATAGACAATTTTATTGAAAACAACAAGAGACATCATAGTAACTACCGTAGATCACCTAGTATTGTGGTTTTATATGTCCTTTTCATTATGTATTTCTCTAGGAATTTGTATGGTTGATTTGTTTTGATTTGTTTCTCCCTCTAATACAGAAAGGCTAGGTATACATGTAAAGTCTTATACATGTGAAAACTTCTAAGTAGTTTATGAGAATGGATTATAGTTATTGTAAAGAAAGAAAAGAGAGGAAAAGAGAATATTCTAAAGGATATAACTGCAGGTATGTTTGAGTGTGTGGGATTGATAACCATGTTGCTAAAGTTTTTGTTGGATGGATGAACAACACTGATTGCAGTCTCACTGTTTGGATGCCCGCTTTGTAGATTTTACTTTTGTAACTTGAACAAATACTTTTGGGAGGAAAATATATAATTGACAACTAGTGATTTCTTACTGGTTACTATTTTTGGTTTTTTGTTTTGTTTTGGTTTTGAGATTTTGTATTATTTCTACCCTCTTTCTGTTTCAATTTTTTTTCTTTAAATTAAAAATAAAGAACAGTGGTGACAAACCTTTAGCACTTGTGTTACTGTGTTTGTCTTTGAAGACCAAAGATGTTAAGACAGAGTTGTTTTTTCTAAACTAAAACCTCAAGCTCAAAGCACACATTTAGCACAAAATAAAAAATTCTAAATACAGCTCATTTAATCTAGATCCTGTTACTGCTACGAAAGCATTTCCTACAACTTATTCATAAAGGCTTCTTTGAAATCTAAGACCTATGAATCATGACTTAATATTAGGTCTCTCACATTGACCCTTTTGGCTACCTATTACCTCCACATTTTGCTTTTCTCTTCATTTATATCTATGCTAAATATTAATTCTCCAAAAGCTGCATTTTTATGCGTGCCAAAGGTGAGTGAAAGTGTAAAGGAAGATTGATTAGGAGATTACTAATATTGAGGTGGAAAAGTGTGATAGCTTAACACAAACGGGATGTTCACTATAATGTGTATGTACTGGCACAATCAGTTTACATAATTCACACACTACTTTGGAATGATAAAATTTAATGTCTGCATGTCTTAAGACCCAGCCATTTCACTATTTGGTACTTCCTCAGTAAAAATGCGTACATATTGCATTAGTTACTTTTCCACTGTTGGGACAAAATATGTGATACTTCTGCCGCTTACAGCGAAAGTTTATTTTGGCTCATGGTTCTAGTGGCTGGCTGTTCTAGGGCAGCAACAGGGTGGTGGAAGTGCATGACAGAGGAAATCTACCAAGGAAGCAGAGAGAAAAAGGAGAAACTGAGGACAAGAATATACACTTCAGGTCATGCCCCCAATGACCCACCTCAATCAAACTCTACCTCCTAACAGTGCATTCAGCTAGGAATTCATCAATAGTTTAGTCCACTGATAAATACAGCACTTCCATGATTTACCTACTTTACCAAAGTCCTGCCTCTGAAAATCTGAGCCTTCTCAGGGATGTTTTCCATCTAAAATGCAAACATTTCAAAATTGGAAGACACACCTATGAATACAATTAGCAGTTTATGTCTGAAGAGTGTCCAAATTGGGGGTAGCCAATACATATATCGATGGAAAGAATAGATTGTAGCATATTACTTAATGAAATTATCCACAGAAATAGAAAAAATAAAGTAAAATTGAATATAACAACATGGATAAATTTTGTTGACATTATCTTGAATGAAAGGACTTACAGACATCCATGGTATATGACTCTAGTTCTGTAAAGTTAAAAAGTAAGCAAAACATTAGCTATGATTACTGACCAGACATTATTTTCAGTGTTATATAATTATGCAAGGACATTAGACTGCCTGCTTAAGTGCTAGAAATGTTCTATGTTCTGATTTTCTTGGCAGTTAAATATACAAAATTTTTTCACCTTACTCTAAACTTGAGACATGTATACTATGTTTGTGTATATATAGGAACTTGTTTTAAGAAATAAATTGAAAAATGCTATTTTGGTTGAGTCTGTGATTTGGGGTTGGAGATGATGTAATTCAAGATGCATTTTAGAGACAGTTTAAATAGAATTTTAATGAAGGAACAATTTGCAAGAGAAAGGAGGCCATTGAAAATAGTAATAGATTTTTGGAATGAGCAATTTTGTGATTCCATTTATTTTGGGTGATGTCAAATGACAAAGACTTATGCAAGCATGTATACATGTTACACATGCATGCAACCATAATGTATAAAGACTCTTAAAGTGTTGGAAATAAAATATTATGAAGGCTAAAAAGAAAAAAGCAATTGTTTTCTCAATTGGCCATTAACTTCAGCGATATTAAGCAAAGCAAGATACAGTGTTACAGTCATGTGAAAAGTAGTAATATTTACCTTTCAATTTTAAGAATTAAAGAAACTCACAAGTTTACTGTGTTTTATATCATTAATAGAACCAAAAACATGAAGTACAGATCATGGAGATTCAGTAGTGATCAGGACTCACATGGTCTTGTTTCACCTACACCCCTACCCATTGACTACCACGTGGTTCATGTGGAGTTATCCCAGACATTATCTTATCTCATCTGTAAATATTTCAGGGGGATCTTTAAAAGATCAGATGTCTTTGAAAATCATAACCACAATTAAGCATTCCTCCTAAAGAATGGAAAACAATTTTAAACTGTCATCAAATAGTCCATAAATAGGTGCACATCCTCACTATTTTAGAACATGCATTTTTAAAATTACGAATGAGATAAACTGTGTGCACAAACTGAATAATTGATGTTTCTTTGATCAATAATTCCATCACATATTTTATATTTTTCTTAGAAATTTTTTTTTAATTGTTGAACCCAGGGCATTTGTTCTCTAGAATTACCTGGTTAGATTTTACTATTATCAGCACATGAATGACCCATGTCATGGCTATATTTTACTCAAAATTTCAGAATTGATACAATTTTGAGTGCTTTACAGTCTGCTATTATGATAATACTGCAATAAATAGCACTGTGACTACTTCTGTTTATAAACCATAGTGCATGGTTTAGTCAGATTCCTACACATGAGATGAAAGAGTTGAAAGATAATGCATTGAAAGTGTGCTAGACATTGCCACATTCTTCTCCATTAGTGTTCCAGTATTCCCACCAATGAAATTTTTCCCACATGTTTCTCCATAGTTTGAAATCAGAGTAGATTTTCAAATCTTGAAAATTTTGCCTAATAGCTGAGGAAAGTAATTTCAGCATAGTTTTATTTGTATGTATCATTTTATAAACTATTGAATGTGGTATAACCTGTCTGGATACAAAATGATTTTTTTAGCTTAAAATTTTTTTATGGATAAGCTGTTTTAATAGCTGATAGTCTGTTGGTATATTAAATGTTGCAAAATTCCAATAAACTATTATTAAAATATCACTTTAATGTGTTTTAATCAATTTATCTGAAAATTGATAGAATCACTTGTATTGCTTTCTACTAGAGGAGAAATTGCTAAAAGTGCTCTCAAAGTCTTAAATACATTCATATTTTGGAAAAGAGAGAGTTTTGAATTTATTTTTAATGTTGGTATTTCAATATGGCTCAAGACCATATGAATCTAGAAAACCTCTTAATTATCCATTGTCAGCGGGTCATTTTAAAATTGAGAATATGGGAAAGAAATGGTCGCACCCTTTTCTCCAGTCTCAATGAGGCAAGGCTTGAGGAGCCATGGAACAGGATGAACTGAAGAAAGAATCGGGCGGAGTGGGCAGAAGAGGATATAAAAGCTCTCTCTTCCAGAGGGAAGGGTATTCCGTCATTCCTTTTTTGTATGTCTGAAGTGCTTTTTACTCTGTCATGTTGCCTGCTTTTGATTTAGCTTTTCTTCTTTCCTTTGCCATGTTTGCTAAGATAAGCTGGACTTTCCTTGCATTTGGAAGGAACTGTGATGGCCTAGAGGAGCTGGAAAGAGGTCAAAAGGAGACCAGGAACGGAACGGCAATTTAGGAAAAGATTGTTTACTTTATAAGAAACACAACACTTTTTATTAGTTTCAGAGTAATGGATTCCAGAGCCTCGGGCTGAGTCTAGGAGAAAGGGGTCAAGATTATGGCCTCATCTACTTTAATTTAGATAAGTTAGTGGACCAAAATAGAATCCTTACCAATCTCTGGCTGGGAGATTATATGCCATCCCAGCACGAAACACTACTTATATGGCTCTTGAAAGTGTCCGAGGCTGGTGTCTTAGGCTCTGTGTTTCCCAATCATTGTCTTTCAGTGGGAAAAGAAATTAATTCCTTTCATGTGCCTGTCTCTTGCTAGGTTATGAGACAGCTCCTGAGAAGATAAAAAGACAAGGACTCTTCCGTGAAGAGGATTATAAATCACTCAAGTAGACACTGGAATGTAATGGGTAGATCTGTGAATTCTGGAGCTGGAATCTTAAATTTAGATGGCTTGGAGAAAATTCTTTAAGATCACTCTAACTTGCTTGGTTTTTTCCCATTTGAAATTATTAATCTTATTGAAAATGATTGTAAAGTAAGTGTTTAGATTAATTATTTAATGTTTGGTCTGATTAAAGTTACTTAAAACAATTTCTATCTTGATTTGCTCCTATAGAAATGTTTGTTCTTTATTTTTCTAATATGCCCAATTCTTCCCAGTGACTGTATACAGGAAATTCTCTCCACTTATTTTTCTAAGGGCCCATGGAGATATATATATTTTACTGTCTTTCCAGGCAGATGAAGGGAGTGCTTAAAGAATAAACACTTTTCTACTATGTAACATTTTCTTTGCAATTAATCACTTGAGCATACAGAATAAATGATTAATTGAAGATCTTGATTCATGTGTAATGTGAAATTTATCTTTAAAGTTCATTATTCATGTTGAAATCATTAATGAATGACTTTGATAGAAAATATATTTAAGAAGGTATATGAGAAATTAAAATATTTTCAGGTACATCAAAGCATAATTTCCCAACTGAAAGTATTGTGGGCTGTTCCAGCTAATTCTTTAGCATTGGAGGAAATTTTAGATCTACAGTTTATGGTCTACTGAGCTTAAAGTTAATCACAGGCTGTTTACAATTAAGTGCTGTACAGAACTAGCTATTTTCTTTAGAAAACATAGCCCAATTGGATTTACCCCACCCGCCAATCATGTTCAGTTATTCAAGTAACTTTGTCTATAATGAAAGAGACAAAACTGTTCAAATCTATTGAATATCTTTAACACATCAGAACATACAATGAATTAAAATAATTTGAGCAGTAATATCAAAAGGTTAAAATCAGTGTTGATACACTGCACATTTATAATATATTACATAATTTGCCAGTATTGGTGCTTCTTCTTCATGTATATATATATATATATACACACACACGTTTATATACACATATTCATAAATGGTATACATGGAGGGTTAGATGCAATGATGGCAAAGGTGTGTGTGTGTGTGTGTGTGGCTATATACACAATTCATACTAACCAAGAACATTGGGATTATTTGAAATCATAGCTCATTTTTAATTTAAAGATACTTGTTACAAGCCATATAAAATAAAATAAAATCATCATATTCTAATAATCATATATATGAAATAACTCCAAATTATGTTAACTGGTTTCTTGTATGTTAAATTTAAACAAAAACAGCATTTGTCACTGAAACTAGAAATTTCTGCTACGAAAGATAGAAGTTCAAAATGTGTATTAGAGATTAGCTTAGAACAGTAGAATGAGACATTTCCACTGGAGGCTCTGAGATTACCTTGTCTCAACATGGGCTGCCTGAGACAAACTGCCTTTGTCTTTTATTGACTGTGAGCTTGGGTGCTTTGTTTCTAAATCTACCGAAAGATGCGAACAATGTTTGACACTGCTAGCAAGACCATGTGTGTTGTGGTATACCTGAGAGCCCTCAAGACCCAGAATTCTATGAGAAAGTAATTATGTCTGTACAAAGGAAGGTACTGAGGGATATTTCAGCTACATAACAGAAGAAAATGAGCTCTGAATGAAATAAACTCTTCTCTGCTTCAGATTGTGTATGGTAAGCGCATTCTCTACCCCTGACCCTACACCCAGCCCACTTTAGTTGCTTTTTAATCATAAGAATTGGTACTATAAAAGCCTACAAAATTAACTTGGAATTTACAACAGTTCGAGGTGATTTGTGAAGCATAAAAATGACCTAAGACTTTGTGAAGGAGAAATTGGAGAAATGGTTCTGAATTGTATTTTTAATCCTGACATAAAGAGTTGGAAAATTTGTGTTATAAAATGACGTGTTTTATATCCTACTAATGGAACTTCAGAGTGACTCAGGCTCAAGGAGAGTCAGCATCTTTCCACTTACTGAGCTCCCCAGTGTTTGCTTAATTTGATCCCTTTATAAGCAGAATGAAATGAAG
This sequence comes from Hydrochoerus hydrochaeris, assembly GCA_004027455.1. Taxonomy (NCBI): domain Eukaryota; kingdom Metazoa; phylum Chordata; class Mammalia; order Rodentia; family Hydrochaeridae; genus Hydrochoerus; species Hydrochoerus hydrochaeris. The sequence goes on from PVLA01005525.1 coordinate 126,855, forward strand.
ACAACTGAAAAATGACCAGTCTTAAACTTGAGGGTCAGTTGCACAGCATATCCAGAGGATGGGCTTGAGAGGGAGAAGGTCACTGCTTACTTATCTGGCCCAGGTGTTGCTTCTCTTCTCCAGAGAGTTAGTATAATTTATAATTTACTGGAGAGTGCAGATAAAACTTGATGATTTTAATGGAACTGACTCCGTTTCCCTGGAGTGATTCAGTTAAAGTTCGCCTATGCGGAACATCAAGGAACTAATTTCACTTTCCTCTTAGGTTCATTCTGTGTGGAGAATTAAATAGGAAAAAAATGTATTTCAGATTTTTTTACATGAAAAAACTTTTGTAGCCAACATTTGAACATTGACAGAAGTGTATAAATGAAGATTATTCACTTAGACAATGTTCTAATTATAGTAATTTATCGTTTTCAGTATTTACTTACATGTTCCAAATGATACAATATCATTCTAGAAGATTAAGAACGTTTCCCAATCATAGTTTTGAATATTTCACCTAATTAGAAAATATAACTTATACTTTATAAGTTACAATCTTATATTACAGCATGATTTCTGTTTTATTGTTTGGATGGAGCAATGGGATAATGGTAAAAAAGATGTTTGAAGAAACATTTAAAATAACTTCAGATTTTCTAATGTGCTTTTATTAAAATAAAACAGATTATATTATAATATCATTGTATATTTTGTAATTTTGCTATGAGTTATAAAAGTAAATTATACTCACTAAAAACTGACAGGTGAAAAAACCTAATGTGAGTAATGGCTTTGGTTCTTCACAAAGGAATAAAGTTAGATGTTTTTTGTCATGGTTTGGAGTCCTTGAAATTTGGTAAAAGAATATATAAATTTATAAGTTGCATTTAATATATTTGTATGTCACTCTAGGATGAGTCATAATTCTTTTTTTTTATTTACAGAAAAAAAGAAAAACAGAAAAAAGTGTAGAAATAATACAGAATTTCAAAAAAAAGTAAGAAATCAATAGTTGATAAATTACATATTGTTATCTTAGAAGTAGTTCAAGTTACAAAAGCAAAGCATAAAAAGTGGACAATCAATGACAGTGATTGCAGTGCAACTTTTAATACCTAAGACTTGGAAACAACCAAAATGCCCATCAACCTCAGAATGGATGAAAAAAATACGGTATTTTTGTACAATGGAATATTACTCAACTGTAAAAAGGATGATCTTGAGGCTTTTATAGGTAAATAGAGGCAACTTGAGACTATCATCATAAGTGAAATAAATCAGAGTCATAATTCTTAACAGTTAGTGCATTTTAATTTTGTTTAAAAAACCAAAACTTTGTTTTTTCTCTGATCTGTGTGTGTGTGAATGTGTGTGTGTATGTGTGTGTGTTTGAGACAGGGTGTCATGGTTTATGTTAGTGGACACCAGGCTTCATGCATTTGCATTGTGCATTTGTGATTGATTCATTGTCTAACACTTGGATTGATGGTGTCAGTGCTACCCCCACCTAGGGATGAAGCCAGCATGCAATGTTATGCCAGGAAGAATGCATGTCTCTCTCTGTTGTTTCCACCTTGATGTTTGCAGCCACCATGAACTGCAGCTCCACCATGCCACCCTGCCTTGGAGCCAACTGAATATGGACTGAAACCTCCAAAAACTTTAAGAAATAAACTTTTTCTTTCCCAACTTTGGGCATCAGGTATTTTGTCTTGGTGATGAGTAAAAAGTAACTAAGACAAAGGAGCTTACTATGGAATTCAAATTGACCTCAAACTCACTTTGTAGTCCAAGATGGCCTTGAATTTACAATGATACTCCTGCTTCAGCCTCCCAAGTGCTAGAATTACAGGTGTGCACCACCATGCCCAGCTTTCTCCCTGATTTTACCATGATGTAAGAATATTAGCATATTTTAGCTAGTACATATTCTGAGTCTAATTTCTTGAGTTAATCTTTGAAAAAGTTTTACATTAGTTGTATGATTTGAGTCATCAATATTTCTACAAATTGTTTTAAGAGTGCAATCTTACACTACTTAACTAAATGAACTCATAAAATAACTTTTAAAGTGTTTAAGCCAACTATCCATTCTTTATCCATTTAATTTTAATTGTTAGAATGTAATTTTAGAAAGCTTTTAGGTTAATTACTTATTGAGTTAATAATTTTGGATACATATACAGTCTCTAGAAGAAAAGATAAAACACTGGTCAGTAGCCATTGTTTGCACCTATACTTTTTGAAAGATATTGTATAGAATGGCTGCAGAGTAAAAATGTATGCAGTGCCTTTAAAAGATCCATACCTACAGTTATGAATCTGGTAGATTTGCATTTCTGAGTAATTTTTTTTATTTTACAGAAAATAAAACAAAAGAGGACAGAACAAAGCAGATCAGAACAGAAAAATGTAAGCAACACAGCACTCCACAACAAGAAAACTGGATATTAACAGTAGCTACCACAATGTCTCTTTCTTTGAAATAGTTGAGTGTACCTTCACACACAATAACATCAAAAACAACAAAATAGAATAAAACCATTCAAGAGGCTGAAAGTATTACAAGGCATTTTGAACCAAATAACAGAAAATGAACAATGGCTACTATCTCATTTTCCATAAAAAATTTGTTTATACTCTCATACATATTATAATCCATTAAGACACAACATGATAGAACCAATGGTAACAGAAGAACAAAAGCATGGTAGGACTTCAAAGCAAGATGATATTAAATCAGCAATGCCTGCCATATTGTCTTGTTTTCTTCAAAGTACCTGTTCATATCATCACATATAGTAAGGTCAAACAAAATAGAATAAAACCTTTCCAACCAATGAATGAAAACATTATAAGACTTCAAAACAATATAATGGGGAGCCATGATCACAATAAAATCTCATGTACTCTTACAATTTTTACACTAGGGAGACTATACAGTATTTATACATGTTAGTTTCATTTATTTCACTTATGAGTATGGACTCAAGTTGCATCCATTCATTTATAAATATCTCAATGTGATCATTCTTTATAGCTGAGTAGTACTCCATTGTATAAAAGTACCACAATTTTTATCCATTTCTCAGTTGATGGGCACTTAGGTTGTTTCCAAGATCTGGCTATTACAAATTGTGCTGCTATAAACATGAGTGCACATATATCACTGTGGTAAGATGTTTTCATTTCTTCTGGGAATATGCCTAGGAGTGGAATAGCTGGGTCAAATGGGACTTCCAATCCCACCTTTTTGAGAAATCTCCAGATTGACCTCCACAGTGGTTGCACCAGTCTACACTCCCACCAACAGTGCAGAAGAGTTTCTTTTCCCTCACAGCCTCTCCAGCATTTGTTGTTGGTAGTTTTCTTGATTCTTTCTGGAGTGAGATGGCATCTCAGTGTGATTTTAATTTGCATTTCTCTAATGACTAATGGTGATGAAAGTTTTTGCATGTATTTATTTGGCATTTGTATTTCTTCATCTGAGAACTGTGTGTTCATTTCAGATGCCCATTTTTGAATTAGGTCATTGAATTTTGGGGGTCTGATTTTTTAAAATTCTTTTTAAGTTCTAGACAGAAGTCCTTTGTCTGAGGAACAGTTCACTTATATATTCCCCAACTTGTAGGTTTTCTTTTCACTCTGCTGTAGATTACTTTGGACATGCAGAAACTCTTTAATAAGATGTGATCCCAGTTATTGATTCTGAGAAATATTTCCCATGTGGTTTGGTTCTTATTCATGAATTCTCTGCTTACCCCTGTATCTTCAAGATTTTTATCTACTTTTTCTTCCAACACATTTAGTGTTTGTGTTTTAATATTTAGATCTTTGATCCATTTCGATTTTAGTTTAATACATGGGGATAGGCATGGGTCTAGTTTTAGTTTTTGGCATATGGATAGCCAGTTTTCCCAGCACCATTTATTAAAGAGACTATCGTTCTCCCAGTAAACATGTTTGGCCCCTTCATCAAAGATAAGGTGGTTGAGTGCATTTGTAGTTGTGGTTGTATCTTCGAATCTATTCAATTGATCTTCAGATTTGTTTTTATTCCAGTACCATGTTGATTTTATTACAGTAGCTTTGTAGTATAACTTCAAGTTAGGGATTGTGATGCCTCCTGCTTTGGCTTTGCTGCTTAGAATTGCCTTTACTATTCTAGGTTTCTTTTGGTTCCAGGTGAATTTTAGGAGTGATTTCTCTAGATCTATGGGGTATGTTAGTGGTATTTTCATTGGGATTGCATTGAATCTGTATAACAATTTTGGGAGAAAGGCCATTTTCACCATATTTATTCTTCCTATCCATGAATATGGGATGTCTTTCCATTTTTCTGAGGTCCTCTTCAATTTCTTTTTTCAGTGTATTATAATTTTCCCTGTATAACACTTTTACTTCTTTTGTTAGATTAATTCCTAAGTATTTCATTTTTTGGGGTGCTAGTGTGAAGGATATGGCTTCTCTTATTTGTCTCCCAGAAACTTTGTGATTAGTACCTAGAAATGCTATTGATTTTTGAGTATTGACTTTGTATCCAGCTATATTGCTGAATTTATTTATTATATCTAGGAGTCTTTCAATGGAGTTCTAGGGGTCTTCTATGTAGAGTATCAAATCATCTGCAAATAATGATAATTTAACTTCTTCTTTTCCTATCTTTACTCCTTTTATTTCTTTCTCTTGTCTAATTGCTCTGGCTAGTATTTCCAGTGCTGTGCTTTGTAGGAGCAATGATAAGGACATCCTTGTCTTGTGCCTGATTTCAAGGTAAAGATTTTCAGTTTTTGGCCATTTTGGTTTGTCATAGATGACCTTTATCATATTGAGGTAGAGACCATCTATTCCAATTCTCTCTAAGGTTCTTATCATGAATGAGTATTGGACCTTATCGAAAAATTTTTCTGCATCTATAGAAATGATCATGTGATTCATACTTTTGGCTCTATTGATATGGTGGATTAAATTTATTGATTTATGTATGTTGAACCATCCCTGCATGCCTGGAATGAATCCCACTTGGTCATGGTGTATAATATTCTTGGTGATTTGCTGCATCCTGTTTGCCAATATTTTATTGACAATTTTTGCATCTATGTTTATTAGGGAGATTGGCCTGTAATTCTCTTTTCAATTGGGTCTTTCTCAGGTTTTGGTACTAGAGTAATACTTGCTTCCAAGAATGACTTAGAGGGAATTGCTTCCCTTTTGACTTCATTGAAGAGTTTGAGGAGTGTCGGCATTAAGTCTTTTTGTATTTCTTGTAGAATTCCGCAGTGAGTCCGTCTGGCCCAGGGCTCTTCTTTATTGGTAAGGACTTAATTACATTTTGAATTTCATTAATAGAAATTGGGTTATTCAGCAGCTTTACATCTTCTTGATCCAGCTTTGGTGGTTCATATGTTTCTAGGAATCTGTTCATTTCTTCTATGTTATTGAATTCATAAGGGTAGAGGTTTTAGAAATAGGTGTTGTTGATCTTCTGTATTTCAACAGTCTAGTGATTTCACCTTTTTCATTCCATATTGCATTAATTTGAGTCTTTTCTTGCCTTTTTTAAATAAAGTTGGCTAGGAGCTTATCAATTTTATTTATTCTTTCAAAGAACCAACTCTCTGATTTGTTGATTCTTTGTATTGTTTTCTTAGTCTCTATGGCATTAACTTCTGCTCTAATTTTGATAATTTCCTCCCATCTTTTGGCTTTAGGATTGGCTTGCTCTTCTTTTTCTAGATGTTTGAGGTACAGTATCAGGTTGTTTATTTGTGTCCATTCTGTTTTCCTAATGTGGGAACTCAGTGCAATAAATTTTCCTCTGAGGATCACTTTCATTACGTCGCACAGGTTCTGATAAGTTGTATTTGTATTTTCGTTTGCTTGTAGATATTGTTTAATTTCTTCCTTAATTTCCTCTGTGACCCTCTGATTGCTCAAGAGTGTATTATTCAATTTCCATGTGTTTGTGGGGTTTTTGCAGTTTCTTTCATCATTAATTTCTAATTTCATGGTGCTATGATCTGATAACATGCATATAGGATAATTTCAATTCTTTAGCATTTACTTAAATATTTTCGGTGGGCTAGTGTATGGTCCGTTTTAGAGAATGTCCCATGTACTTCTGAGAAGAATGTATATTCTGATGTTGTTGGATGGAACACTCTGTATACATCTTTTAAGTCCATTTGTTTACAGGTGTGATTCAGTTCTTTCTTTGCTGATTTTCTATCTAGTTGATCTATCCCTTTGTGTTAATGGCATTTTAAAGTCTCCTATTATAATTGTGTGATTGGTTATTTGATTTTTCATTTCTGTTAATACTTGCTTTGCATAGCTGGGTGCTCTTGAATTTGGTGCATATATATTTAAGATTGTTATCTCTTCTTCTTGAAGTTTTCCTCTAACTAGTATGTAGTGACCTTCTTTATCTCTTTGGATCATTCTTGGTTGAAGTTCACATTTGTCTGCAAATAGAATAGCTACCCCCACTTTTTTTGAGTTCCTCTTGCATGGAATATTTTTTTTTCCATCTTTTGACTCACAGTCTATGAGTTTCCTTTTTTGTTAGATGGATTTCCTGTGGACAGCATATGGTTGGATGTTGTTTCTTGATCCATTCTGCCAGTCTGTTTCTTTTAATTTGTGAATTGAGGCCATTTGCATTAATGGTTATAACTATTATATGTTGTTTTATTGTTGATATGTTATCTTTCTGCTGTTGAATTTTTCCCTTTCCATTCTGTTTAGTTGTCTGTCTTGCTTAGTGTTTTTTTCTATGTTTATTTAGAATGTCTTTCAGTATTCTTTGCAGGGTTGGTTTGGTGATCATGAAGTTCTTCAGCTGTTCTTTTTCATGGAAGTATCTTACTTCTCCATCCATTTTGAAGAACAGTTTTGCAGGGTATATCAGTCTGGGTTGGAAGTCATTTTCCTTTTTAGGATATGGAATACTTCACTCCATCCTCTTCTTGACTTCATTGTTTGTGTTGAGAAGTCTGCTGTGATTCTGATAGGTTTACCTGTATAGATGATCTGTCTTTTCTTTCGAACAGCTTTTAATATTCTGTTCTTATGTTGGATTTCTGGGATGGTGACTATTGTATGTCTGGGTGTAGTTTTGTTTTGGTTATGGCTATTTGGAGTTCTATATGCTTCACTAATCTGTATGTCAGTTTCCATTCTCATGTTTGTGAAGTTTTCAGCTATTACTTCTGTAAATAGCCTCTTGATATCATTTGTGCTGTCCCCTTCTTTTTCATTTATCTCTACTAATCTTATGTTTTTTTCTTTGCATCACCTTGCAGCTGTTGAATTATTTCCTGATGCCTTGTTATTTTTAGGAGATCTTTCCTTTCCTGTTCACTAGCTGCAATCTTATCTTGGAGGTCTGAAATTCTATCTTCACTTTCGTTGAGGTAGTTTTGACAACTTTCAATAGAATTTTTGATTTCCTGTATATCTCTCTGAATCTGCTTCATGTATTCTGTTTGTTTCTTAAACTGTTCATTCAGGGATTCTATCTTTTTTCTTTATTCCTCTTTTTTTTAGCTGTGTCTTCTTTAGATGCATTCAGTATTTCTTTCACTACTTTTACCATTTCTTCTTTACCTAGGCAATTATTTCTGATTTGAGTTCCTTCATAGCTTCCCGTACTTGCTTCTTTACTTCAAATGATATCATTTCAGGCATTTCAGGTATATGACTAGTAATTTATTCTGTGTACATGGCTCCCAGTCTTTCTTGGGATGGGCTGGATGTTTGAGATTGCATTTTGGTCTTTCATTTTGTCATTTTCCTATATTTCCATGTTTCCAGCAATGTTCCAAAGCTTTACTTGGGTGTGTTGGAAATCACCTCTTGTGCCCTCAGCTCCTGGGACTCACATGGCCTTGGCTTCACTCACAGCAAGGTCCTGGCTCCCTTGTGGCATGGGCCTGGCTCTCCTGGTTGAATGAAAGTCACTGGACACAGTCCACTCAAATCCACAAAGCCTCTGTAGCCTAGTCCAGTGTCTTAGGGAGCTGGGTGGGCACCCCCCCACCAGGAGCAATTGTCCCAAACTCCCCCTGGTCCAGCACCAGCAAGCTTGAACTCCGAGTAAATATTTTTTGACACTCTACATATTTTTTCTTTGAGTTTGGAAGAACAAACCATGGTTATTTTGGGTAAAGAAAGTGTCATGACCTGAATTTTTTCCCAAATATCATGTGTTAGAAGTGCAGTGTTGGAGGTCACATGGCAGAGCTGCAGGTTGGAAAGTTTCCACCCTCAGGAAGTGGCATTGAGCTGTTCAAGAAAGGACTCTTTCATTGTTCTGCCATGTGAAACCTGAGTTTGTTCTATGGATGTGAGAAGAAGGTCTTCATTTGTCCTGGATAGCTGGGTTTTGGATTTTGGCCTTCCAGACTCCATTGCTTTGAGATATAAATCTCTGTTCCCTGCATAGTGCCCTGTTCAGGCATGCTAAGAGCACAAAATGGAACAAGACAGTGATATACTTGGTTTAAGAAGTTAAAAAAAATACTGTACTGGTTTGTTTAGCTGCCATAACAAAATACCATGGAATTGGTGATTTAAAAGGTGTCAAATCATTTCCTGACAATGCTGGTGACAAAAGGCCTGAGCTCCATTTGCTGGTAGAGTCCATTTCTTTAGGGGACCCCACCTTGACCTGCAGATGGCTGTTTTCTCCCTGTGTCTGCCTGTGTCCTAAGCTTCTATAGGAACATTAGGTATGCTTGGACAATGACCACCCTGATGGTCCCATGTTAAATTCCTTACTTTTCCAATTCTTCATCTCCAAATATGGTCTCATCTGTGATTGAGAATTTCAGTGTAGTCAAATCTGAAGGTACACAATTCAGTCCATAATATATTCAAGTTTATACATGATACCAAATATGATTTTGTATCTATTTAGAAATATATATAGAGATAGATAGATAGATAGATAGATAGATAGATAGATAGATAAAGATGTTAGTATACCAATTTCTCAGTTAAATTTTTTCTGATTTTTAAAATAATCCTTTCTCGGTGTAATTTAGGTACTCAGTTTGTCTTAACTACTATTTCTTTGCTGGATAAAATATCCAACACCCACAAGTGAAAGGAGCAGAGGTTTATTTTAACTCAGATGGTAGGGGTTTCAGTCTGTGGTCAGCTGTCTCCAGAGCAGGGTTGCATGGTGGAGGGACAACACAGAGGAGAAACAATGCTGGGTGGCAGGCTGAAGGTAGCAAGCAGCAATTAATGAGCCTGCTTTCTTTATGTCCTCATTGATTGGTGCCACTTGTACCCAGGATAAGATATTCCTCTTCAGTAAATATATTCAATCATACTCAGAATGCTAATTCAACCAGTGAACTAATCCAGGCACTGTATTCTCCTAATTCACACACCCTAGATCCAGCCACCTCTAGAAATCCTCACCTATGAGTGGGTGAAGCCTTATGGGAGTGACTAAATTAAAGTCATAACACTGCTCCTGGCCTAGAAGACAATTAAAAACTCATATAAGCATAATTTTTTCTTAGCATTCACCATATTACTTAAATATATGAACTATAGAGTCTTAAATGATGTTATACAATCACGGTGCCCAAATAATTATGCACCCAAAAGTACAAACTGTTACAGAGGTTGAATTATCCACCAGCAGAAACTTGCGTGATCATGAGTTTGTAGAGAATGGTCCAGATTTAGATTAATCATGATAATGATTTGTTGTCCAACACAGACACAACAAGGAAAGACAGAGAACTTTGACTTCCATGATAACACAACACCATTTTCTGTATCTCTTAGGAAATTCTTTACCAAAAAGGTAAGAGTGTAAGTCAACAAATAACTTTACTGTTTATTTCAGAAGATTGCTGTAAATCAATTTATCTGGATAAACATTTTGTTCTTCTGTGTAAACCTCTATCTTGTCAGAAAAATTGAATGCTTCTTGGTACAAATGGCTCACAGAGTGTATAGGATTTTGCACACCAAAACTCTCACCTTGCTATGTCACCATTGTTAAAATATGAGATTTTCTTTCTAGGATCTTCCCTCTTTTGAACTGCAATTAGTGCTGTATTGAAGCAGTGTCTGCCCATACTGTAGAAACTGTGATGAACATGTGATCAGTTGATCAGTAGATTTTGATGATCTATTTGATAATGTGACAGTTAAACTACAAGGAGAATTTTACAGATATTTAGAATAATTTGTTTAATATATTTGCACATGATTTTGAAAATTTTATTAATTTTCATTCATTTGCTACTTTTTCTCTTTAATTTTATTTTATTTGGATATGTTGGTAATGCATGAAGTTACATTCATCCTAGGGAGTAGGTATAACTTCCTTTGATTCTTTTTTTATTCCATCCCCCTGAATTCTCCTGTCTCTACAGCCTCCTTTCCCATTTTAATTATTACTGTTAATACAATTACTTTTAGTTCATATCTGTGAAATATAATGCTTACATTCACTGTGGATATTTGACACATGTAGCATGACACATCTTAAATATTTTTATTTTTCCTGTCTGCTGACTCTTCTCTTTGATCCCTTCTGTTTGTAAAAGTTCTTCCCTTTTTATCATTTTTATTTTCCTTTATATTTATTCAAATGAGAGATATCATATGGTATTTAAGCTTGTGTGTCTGATTTATTTCACTTAATATTATATTTTCTAGATGAATCTACTTTTCCATAAATATCTCAAATTTATTCTTTTTTAATAAAAAAGTAGTATTCAATTGTGTATAGATTTCACATGTACTTTATCTATTTGTTTACTGATGGACATACAGGTTGCTTCTAGTATTGGCTACTATGAAATGTGTTACTGTAAATATTGATATGCATGTATCATTTTAATTTGATGTCTTTTGGGAAGATACCTAGAAGGAGAATAGCTCAGTTAAATTCAATTTCTAATTTTAGTTTTTTGATAAAGTTTCTCTTTCAAATAAACTATGATGGCCCACAAACTAATAATCTTAATAATATATTGTAATAATCACATAATTATAGAGACAGAGAAGAAATTAGCAGTTGCCAGAGGTGAAGAATTAGGAATGAAGAAGGATAGTTTTGAGGTTATCTGAGGGAGCATTATGGTGGTGTGCTTGATTGTGGGAAGGACTGAAAACTACACATGTGATGATATTGAATAGAACAGTACAACCATTTTCACATGTGCACACATAAATGTAATGACATATCCAATATGAATGATGAAATCTGAAAAGTCCTATGGACTATATAATGGTTGATTTTGGGGTGTGACACTGCACTACAGCTAAAGATGATGTTAATATTACTATTAGACCTTTTATTTTATTATTTAGTCAATTGTTAATAGGCTACTCCACTACTTGCACTCATGGCATTTATGAATTAAACATTGTCATTTTGAAAATATATTATTTAATAAACAAAATTTTTATTTAATATCATTCTACTAAGGAAATTAACATCCTATTCTTTCATAATGAGCACTTTTAAACCTATTTGTTTTAGTAATTTAAAAATAAAGGGTTTTGTTAAAAAAGTAAAGGATTTTAAAAATTAGCTAAATTCAAAACACTGTCCAAAATAGATTTTCAACTGGAAATCTTTTTGCCAGACATCCCTGTACACATTGGAATTTCAATTAAAAATTAGTGAGGGCAAATGAGAAATAGTTAAATATGCTCCTTTGTTACAATTGCTTCCAAATAAATACAATTAAAACATGCTGTGAGATTTTCTCCCAAGATAATCAAATGACCATAAATTTCTAATTTCTACTATCTGAACAATAAAAGAAAAGAATAAGAAATAGCCTATAAAGTTGAACAAGCAAGTGAATCCATTCATTTGTCAAATATTCCCAAATATCATTTCCATACATTGTGACTATAGGAGAGTGAACATTATGTTATGGAGTAATATAATATGGATAGATGTACCTCAATACCCAAAGGAACATTAAAAACCTTTGAAACATTACTACACCTGTTTTAGTACTCTGTGATCAATTTTCTTTTCCTAAATTTGTTTTCTTTTTTATACATTTGAGCATATCTGAAGTTCTCACCTTTATGAAATATAGACAAAAAGAGATTTTGCTTAAAATTCTGTCCTTCAAATTGAAGGGTATATTCTGACAGATTCTGAAAATGATAGAAATGGAAACATTCAGTCATAATTCCATGACTTCCTTAAGGGCAGTTTTGATGAGCAGGTCTAGGTCTTATTTATCACCTCAGTGCTCTATACTGAGCTGTCCTGAGTATTTCCATTAATTTATATGGAAAAATATTTGAACATTTCTTTAGGATATGTGCTGGCTATGCAACTTTTTGCAATAATATAAAATTTAAGTGTGTGCATAGATGGCAGTGGAACTTATTTGAAAAACCTAAACACTAAAATGTGCACAAATAAATTCAGAGGAAAAATGTATGTAATATAAAGTTTTAATAGCAAAATTCCAGTTAACATACATTGAAACCTGAGAGTGATTGTTAATTTTTCTGTGATTCCTGAGGAATCTGGACAGTATTTTAACTTGATGGTGAAGATTTGAAAACTATAGTACTAAATAAAAATTAATTGCATATTACAAATTGCTGGAAAAGGAAGTTTAACAATTCATTATATAAACTACAAAAATATAAAAGGCTTGAGAAAACATTATATACACAGAAAATTAAATAAACTGAAAAAGTAATCAGTACAATAAGAATATATAGAGCCACGTCAACTTTAACATTACATATACTTAAACTTCTTATGCAATGAATAGTTTCTCTGAAAAGATTCCAGTTGAAATTTATCTAAGCAATGAAGAATTACATTAAAATGAGAAAGGAAAGTGAAATGAAAAGAATGCATGAAGCTTATTCAAAATGAGAAATAAAGGGAAAAAAATCTTTAAAAGTAGATGTTAGTTGGGGGCAAATATTTGGGTTGTGGCAGGAGAATCACATGTTTGAGACCAATCTGGAAAGCTTAGCAAGATCCTATCACAAAACAAACAAATAAAAGCCCAACAATGTAGAACTCTGGGGGTATAACTTAGAGTTAGACAGTTAGCCTACCAAGTGTAAGGGGCTGAACCAATTGCCAGTTTGGGAATTGCAGGCACCATCATATTCTTACAATTCAAAGTTGAAAATGTTAAATGGAAAAAGGTTGGTCATTCGTATTTATGAACAGTGCAATCCACAAATAAGCTGTATCTCTCCAGAAATTATGAACCATTCTACATTGTATCAGAAAATCCAAATATATAAAGCAAAAAGGTGTGTTGGCTTTCCTTGGTGGGATAAAGTGTCTGACATCAACAAAAGAAGGACAGATTCTGGGAAGATGGCAGAAGAGTAAGCAGCAGAGTAAATAGCCTCTCTGAGAGAAACAGCCCAGATGCTGGAAATATAGCATTCTAGAGAAGACCACAAGGAAAGAAACGGGTCCCCTCAACCCAGGAAGAAACTAAAGTGAGAATTGAAGCCCACAGAGAGAATAAAAAAAAAGAGGAAAGAAAAACAAACAGAAGGCGGTAGCTGGAGGCACCTTCACCAGAGTTGGTCTCACTATGGGAGAAGTGCCATTGGAATCAGGATATGCAGCATCACAGTGAAGCAGGTGGCTGGCAAGCCTGAAGGCCTCAATGGGGAGACACAGTGGTGGATGGGAGCAGCAGGCCAGAGAACTGCACTGGCTGGCAGTGAGTGTGAGGGACTCAGTCTTCCTGCAAGAGTGGGTGATTGGCTAGGTGCCATTTTGGAGTTGGGCAGGATAAGCCCAGAACAAGAACTGAAGCTGGCTTCACTCAGCCACTCCTAGTGCAGAACGGATTGGTGAAAATTGTTTGGACTGAGTCCGGCCCCTGTGTGAGGTCCAATAACCAGCACTAAGGTTTCCCTAAAGCTATCCCTAACCAACCCCACCTACCTGGCACACACTAATGTGGTGAAGACTCCCAGTGGTTGACCAGCTCACAAGGGAGGGGCAAGCCTGAATATACTCCACTAATCACCAGCAGATTGGAGAAAGCAGCAATCAAGAGAAATCCTTAGCCAGCACTCTTCAGAGTAATTATAACCAATATAGGAAATGCTGGGGACCCCACTACCCACTTGTCTGGAAGAAACCCAGGAACATGACAAGAGGAAGAAACAAAAGTCAGTCTGTGGTCTCCAACCCAAGCAGTACTTGGAAGCAGGAGAGGTAAACACAGAAGAGATCAGGGGTTGCACACCTGGAGTTTCTGAAGCAACACCAACTGACACAAAGAAACAACTTTGTGAAGCTATAAAAGAACTTAAAACAGAAATACTATTACAAGTAAAGGAAGATATAAAAAATAATAAAAGAATTGCTAAGCACCTCTAAAGAAGATACAGATGGAAGAATAGAGGAGCATAGAAAAAGGAGGGAAACCTTCAATGAAGAATATAAAAAAAATTAGAATACATGAAACAGATTCAAAGAGATCATCAGGAAATTAAAAACTCCATTGAAAGCTGGCAAAACTGCTTGAAAGAAACTAAAGATAGACTATCAAACCTTGAAGACAGGTTTGAAACTTTCAATCATGAAAGGAAAGATCTCTTAAAAACAACGAAGAACCAGGAAGTAACAATACAAAGGCTAGAAGATGACAAGAGGATCTATAACTTAAGAATAAAAAATGTGAGTGATGAAGCAGGGGTAAACACAAATGAAATACAAAGGCTATTTACAGAAATAATTAAAGAAAACTTCCCAAGCACAGGAAAAGGAAATGATATTCAGATATATGTGGCATACAGAACTCCAGCCAGCTATAATCAAAGTAGATTTATACCCAGACATATAATAATCAAGATCCCAGAAACTCAACACAAGAACAGAATATTAAAAGTTGTCAGAGAAAAGAAACAGGAAACCTTTAAAGGAAAACTCATTAGAATCATGCCAGACTTCTCAACACAAACCATCAAATCAAGAAGAGCTTAAAGTGAAGTATTCCAAGCCCTGAAAGAAAATAACCTCCAATCCAGATTGATGTACCCTGCAAAACTATCTCTCAAAATTAATAGAGAAACAAGATGCTTCATGATAAAGAGGAACTGGGGAAGTTCATGACCACCAATCCAACTCTACAAAAAATACTGAAGTACATTCTAGAGAGAGAAAAGAAAGACCATGGTTTCAGGAACAGTGGCAGAGGGGGCTCACTGAAGGGGGCAGACAGTAGAATGAAGGGGAAAAGTAGAAAACCAATGGCAGAAAAATAGTGTGGCAGAGATGAGGCAGAGAAGGTTGGCCATAGTCACCAATATAGATGGCCTTGATACACTAATAAAAAGAAACACAGGCAGAGTGGATCAGGAGATAGGATCCATCAAGATGATCTGTATAAGAAATATAATTAACCTGAAAGAGGTTTTATAGACCAAAAGTCAAAGATGAGAAAACAATGCCCTATATGACAGGGAACAAGAAAAAAGTAGAAGTAGGTTGCCCATCAGCTGCAGGTTGGTTGGAAATACAATACTTTTATACAAAGGAGAATTACTCAGCCATAAGGAGGGAAAACCTTGAGGCTCTTGTAGGTAAATGGATACAACTTGAGATCATGCTCAGGGGCAAAAAGGTTCAGAATCACTTAGGTGAATAGTGGGTTGCCCTCCTAATATAACAACTAAAGGAATTAGTGGGATACAAAATATACAATACAACCTGTGAAAGTAAAGGGGAGGAACTGTTTAAAAAGGGAAGGCAGTGGCCATTGTTAATTTTGTATCATGATTTGAAGCCCATATTGTTTTCATCACTCTGTTTAGTTTGGTTATATTCTGTTCCATTTTGTCTACTTGTACTGGATTTGATGGCATAGACAGCTACTCCAAAGATAGCAGGATATACCATGGTGAGCATTTTTTATTTCCTATTAACTTAATATGAAGCTCTGTATTGCTTTCACTGTCTTGTTTTGAATGATTTTGTTTGAATATTTTTTGTCTGATCACTGTCTTGGTTTGACTGATTTTATTTGAATCTGTTTTGTTTGATAGTATCAAGTCTGAGGGCATAGACAACTACTTTGAAGACAATAAGATTCACCATGATACCTATTCTGGTTTGACTATTATCTTTTGAAGTCCTATTATGTCTCCAATGTTTCATTTTTATTGATTTTGTTGATTCTGTACTGTTATGTTCAATTTTATTATGCCTGATGATGTAAGCAATTATTTTGAAGATAACAAGAGGCATTATGGTAATCATTGTTGATCACCTTGTATTTTGGTTTTGAGTTATGTACTGTGTCCACCCTTTTGTTTTGACTGACCCCATTTTGTTTTGTCTCATTTGGTTTTATTCCCTTCAAAAGAAAAAAAAAAGGAGAGTTTTTAATTTGGCTCATGGCTTCAGGGGATTCAGTCCATGCCCAGCTGGTTCCAAAGTAAAGATACTCTAATGGATGGGTGTGGTAGATCAAAGCTCCTCTCTTCAAGGCTACAGAGAAACAGAACACAGGGTCAGAGTGCCAATCAGGAATATTCCAGCTAGAGATGCCCCCAGTGACCAATTTCCAACTGAGTCTCACATCTGACCACACATTCAGCTACTGAACTCAGCAATCAATAAACCCACTGATGAGTGCAGTGTTTCCCTGAGCCAGTCACATTGTCAGGAGCCTCATAACTGAGTCAAGCTGACTATTGTGAGAATCACTCTAGGCAAAGAGACAGAAACGTGACCATAGTAAAAATGTCAACTCGTTTTTTTTTTTTTTGCAGATTATGGAGATAAAGTTAAAACTAAAGTAGGTTTATATACCCATGAACCATGCACTGATTTTAGTGTTTTTCATATATTTATTTAATCCTAACATCTCCCCCAGAAAGGTCCATTATTTTCCCAATTTTTCATATAAGTCATAAGTAGTGGTAATCATTGTTGATCACCTTGTATTTTGGTTTTGAGTTATGTACTGTGTCCACCCTTTTGTTTTGACTGACCCCATTTTGTTTTGTCTCATTTGGTTTTATTCCCTTCAAAAGAAAAAAAAAGGAGAGTTTTTAATTTGGCTCATGGCTTCAGGGGATTCAGTCCATGCCCAGCTGGTTCCAAAGTAAAGATACTCTAATAAGTAGTGGGCTGGGAATTTAGCTTGGCGGCTCAAGTGCTTGCCTGGTAAGCATGAAGTCTTGAGTTTAATCCCTTTTACAAAAAAAAAAAAGGACATAAATAGTTTAAATGATTTTCTAAAAGTCTCACTGTGAAGTCATGAAATTTGAATTTGCGTGGAAGAAATAGAACTCTAGAATTCACATTCCTCTCCAATACATCACAATAATTGTACGTAACAAAATATTTAACAATTATTTTAAATATGAACATCATATATTTAAAGGCATCTCTCCAAGTATCATTGGAAATAATGAACAAGTCATTTCATAAAGAAATTTTAATAAGGCACAAACCAAGCAGCCAACAGTATTGCCAATATTTTCTAAGGAAGGCAAAAAATACAGATTAAAGTTGAAGTGATTCACAGCAGTGTGAAAACCAGTCCTGTTGTAATGTGTGTACAGGACATGGAATTTGCAAGAGTAACACCCAGTTCATAGGTGAAAAGAAGGAAAATCTAAGCTGTCCCTGATCAAGGGAGCAGGAGTCAGACAGAGAAGATTTGGGGTAGGAAGGGGAAAAACACAACAAAATGCCTTGGGGAGGCAGAGGCTATTCTAAGAAGCTGCTTATAATTGAGTGCAAGTTGTGAAGCTCATAGGCAAGGCTGAAAATATGTTTAAAAGCAATATTTTCTCTAACAGATTGATTTAAACAGGAATTGTTAAAATTTCATTATTGTCCTGATCAAAATGATACATATATTGCATTTTGAAAGGAAAATTTTTATTATAAGTTTTTAAAAGTATAATAGTTAGAATTTATTTTCTCCTAGGCCCCTTCCCTTTAGTCTTTTTAAAAAAGTTAACCTCCATATTTCTAAGTAGTGAGTATAAGCTTCCTTCCCTTCTTTCCCTACTTCCTTTACTTTTTCTTTCCTTCCTTCCTTCCTTCCTTCCTTCCTTCCTTCCTTC